>CM021109.1:365775273-365834929 GCA_007115665.2 Sequoiadendron giganteum
ATGTTTTTTTCTTTTTTTCCAAATAACCAACTATTTTGCAAGACTATAGGACCCATCCTATCACCTTTTCACCATTCGTGACCTAACACCAATGCCAAAGACGATAAATTATTCTACAATCAACTAGGTAAGTGAAGATCACATATTTACTTATTTAATTTTATTTCTAGGATTCATCATTTATTATCTATAGTACTATGCTTCTCACAAAATAGGATCACTTGCTATGCTATTGTGACAAACTATGACATTGGCTAAAACTAGGATTTGGCTTTATGGTTTAGATTCATATTTATAGGATCCCCCTGTAAAATTTCCAATTGATTTTATATCGATTTTAAAGATTTATTTTTCCCAGTTTGACACAGGTTTATTTTGTCAAACTTACACAAGATTTTCATTGGAACAGAACAGCAGTTTAAGAAGGTTGCATGATCAGGTTAAACTCACATGTTTCATTGTTCATTCAATGCAAATAAAAAGATTGTATTCATAGAATATTAGAGCAAGACTTCAGAATTATAACTGATTCATTCTATGCATTACAACAACCAGAGTTCACACCTAAAATATTATGATATTTATATCAATGTTACAAGACTCGTAGAAACTCACCTAGACTCGGCGAGTTGCAAGGCAGGTGACCCGAAACGAGGCCCAAAGACTCGGCAGCCGAGTACTCACCGGACTCGCCGAGACTTGCCAAAACTAGCGAGTCTCGTGCCTCAAACTCGACTGACGGCTGGGTGGAACTTAAAGTGCCAAAATAAAAAAATTTAAAGTTTCTTTTTTTTTTCTTTTTGGTTTATAACATGCCTCTATTTCTCCAAAAAGCATTTCATTCCATTTTCAAGCCAAAGAAGAGAGAAAAAAGAGAGAAGAGAGCCAAAACACATTTGCATTGAAGGAAAATCAGCAAGGAGATTGAGCACAAGACGTTTGTTGAATCACATTTGAGCAGGTTCGTAGGTGATTTTGCTGTATCTAGAGGCGTCTCAAGGGATTGGAAAGAGATTTCCATTGATTTCAAAGAAGATTGAAGAGGTATATTTGAATTTTGAAGGTTTTTTTTTTTTTTTTTTTAAACCAAAAATTCATTTCTCTTCTTTTTTTCATCTTTTTTTCTATTTTGTTTTAGTGAAACAAAGAACAAGTTACAAACCCTAGGTGTGTGTGTTCAAGTTTTTTGCTGAACAAACCCTAGGCATTCTTGAAAAAAAAAAGTTTTATAGTTGCCAACTTGCAAACCCTAGGTTTTTAAGTTTAATTATAAAGTATAAACTTTGAGTGCTAAATTTTTTAATTTATGTGTTATTGCAGCATTGTTTATATTTATAAATTGTCTCCATCACATTCACAATGTCTCAAAATAGAAAAGACCCCGGTTGGAAACATGCCATTATTACCCCTAGGCAAAAAAAAGAAGTAACATGTTTTCATTGCAAAACAACTTTTCTTCGGGGTGACATTAATAGATTGAAATACCACCTTGCATGTATACCGTGCCAAGATGCTAATCCTTGAACAAAAATCCCTGCTGAGGTAATGCGTGAAGTGCAAGTGCAATTGGAAACCTTCAAGCAACAAAAAGAGTTAAAAAAGAAGCAAAGAGAGCAGATGGCAGCCATGTGTTGAGTTGGAGAATTGAGTTCTTCCATGCCTCCAATTCCTTCATGGTCTTCAAATTCGGTTGTTGGTAGTGGTAGTGGTCGTAGCAATGGTAGTGTTAGCATTGGGCCTAGAGTTCATGGATCTAGGCTGGATTCATGTATTTTTCCACACACTACTCCAAGTTCCCAACCGTCTCTTGAGAGCATGGGTTGGAACAAGGATAAACATGATGCAACCAAAGCTGCAATTGGAGACTTTTGGTTTTATTGTGACATTCCATTTTATGCAGCCTTGTAATTCTTCTTTTATTTTGTTTTAAAATATATAGCTTGATAGTTGATTTTTTATCTCTTGAATTTTATTTTTAGAGCTACGTTGAATTCAAATTGAAATTATACATTTTTCAATACTAATTTAATTTAATTTATTTGTGTTAGGTCTCCATATTGGCAAAATATGATTGATGCAATTACTGTTTGTGGGTCGGGGTTCAAAGCCCCTATTGATGAAGAGATAAAAAGCCCCATTTTGTCCCAAAAAGTGCCTAATGTGAAAGCTAGAATAGAGGAGCAGCGAGAAATTTGGAGGAAGAAGGGTTGCACCATCATGACCGATGGTTGGACCAACAGAAGAAATAGGACATTGCTCAACTTTTTTGTTTCCTCCTCGGGAAAATATTATACTTCCTAAAATGCATTGCTTTAGTGATTAACAATCAAGATTTTAAATTTATATTTTATTGAATCACTTATTTTGTTTCTTTTTCAGATGGTACCGTGTTCATCAAATCTATTGATGCATCCAACCACACCAAAAATGTCGAATTCCTTTGTGAGGCTTTGGAGGGTGTCTTGGCTAAGGTAGGGGAGGAGAATGCGGTGCAAATAGTCACGGATAATGCAGCAAATTATGTTGTTGCAAGTAGACTATTGATGGATAGGCACCGATCATTGTTTTAGACACATTGTGTTGCTCATTGCCTTGACCTCATATTGGAGGATCTTGGCAAGCTTGACTGGATCAAAGCATGTGTGGAGACCGCAAGGAATATTTGTAAGTTCATATATAATCACACATGGATCCTCAACCTTATGAGCCAATACACGGGGCAAAAAGAGTTGGCTAGCCCTAGGATAACACGCTTTACTACCAACTTCATCACTCTATAATCCTTAGTGTGGTCAAAGGGAGCTTTGAGGCGGATGTTTGTTAGTGAGGAGTGGACTTCCTCAACATATGCTAAGACAAATGCAGGGGATGATGTGGCAAGTTGGATTTTTGATGAGCAGGGCTTTTTGGGTACCTACTAATGAGATCATCAAGGTAAATGTAATTAGTAATTAGTTTAGTAATTCTAAATTATATTTTCATTGTTATTTTTATTTTATTTGCTTATTTTTGTTGACTCCTACTTATGTCAAAGTTTCATAATAATTGTAGTTCACAGTGCCTTTAGTGGTTCTATTACGAGTTGTTGATGGGGAGAAGCCCATAATGGGCCACATATACGAGGGCATGGATAGGGCCAAAGAGGCCATTAGATCCATTTATGGGGGAGTTGATGGTAAGTATCACCCCATTTGGGAGATCATCGATAGACGATGGCACCTCCAGCTTCACAAGCCCCTACACACAGTAGCATATTTTCTCAATCTGGAAATCCAATTCCGCAAAGAATTCAAGGCTGATGAGGTTTTGCGTGGGCTCTACACTGTCATTGAGTGGATGTTTGATTCTCATGTTGGAGCCCAAATTGTCGCCGAGATAGAGATTTTCAGAATTGCAGAAGGAGATCCCTTTGCAAGAGATATATGCAAAGATACTCGATCGACATTGCACCCAGGTAAAATATTATTAAGGGCATAATAGTAGTTTAAAAATTACCACTTTTCAATCTTTTATATTCAATGTTCATATTAAATATTCACAATGACATTTTTTTTTTTTCTCATCTCAAATGCATGGTGGGAGAGATTTGGTGCTAAAGTACCAAATCTTCAGAGGATTGTGGTTTGACTGTTGAGCCAACTATGCAATGCCTCGGGTTGTGAGTGCAATTGGAGTATGTTTGAGCACATACACTCCAAGAAGTGCAACAGGTTGTCAGTGCAGAGGTGTAATGATCTTCTTTATGTTCATTACAACCTACGCCTTCGCCATAGACAGATATTGGGCACTGACTTGTCACCCATCACATTGGAGGAGGTTGATTCACAGTTAGATTGGATCACTGAGGCCGAGGATCCTGTTTTTAGCGATGAGGACCTTGATTGGGTCGACCAAGCAGATCGAGAGGCAGAGGTAGTAGCCATGGTAAAGGAGGATAGAGCATGAGGAGACACCTTTGTTGGTTTGGGTGCCACTGAATCTGAGACACAGGTAGAGATGATGTTGCAACATCATCCAAGACCTATCTTAGACATCTATGCAGGAGGAGTGACTCCTCTAACCCATAGACTTATAGCTTTTGTTTTACTTTTGATATATGTTTGGAACTTTTTATGCCATGGATTTCATATTCCATGAGTATTGTATACATTTGACAACATTTATATGTCTAACTGTTTTGACTCTTACTACTGTTATTGGTATTAAGTAATTACTTATTTCCTTCAGCTAAAATTTGCTTTTATACTTATGTGATCGATATATGTTTGTGTATGGGATCATAGTAGTTTCTATTTCATGATGCTATTGTGTATTTAAGGTTTTTTTATTAAAGGGCGCATGAAACAAGTTTTAAATCCTTAAAAATCTCTGAATTTCTTGGGTTTTTCTATTTGTCGAGTCTTGGGCTATTCTAGGCTCCGAGTCCGAGTCTGAGTCAAAAATCGGCTTGCCAAGTTCGTGGCGAGTCCGAGTCTTGTAATACTAATTTATATAGCGATGACTTAGAACTGTATCAGAGTTAAAAGAACATGTAATGTCCCCAATTTCGCCCTACGCTCTTCATTTGGATTTAGCCTATTTCCAAAAATCTGTAGGCTACTCAGATGTGCAAATTAGGGTTTCCTATTTTATAGGGGTTCTAAAGAAGGTTTGCATGAATAAGGATTGCGGATTCTTTATGGGTTTTCAGAGAGATTCGCAGTGGTATGACTTGCAAAGGCATTGGGCATCTTTTCAGAATTTACTCTTTTTAGTAACTTCTATTTCTAGCAGTGCCATCTTGGGCAGTAGCATCAGCAGTCAGTTCAGTTTCCATTTCGAGCAGTGCAGTTTGGAGCATAATTGGCTTTCAGCATTTTGAGGCCATTTGGTGAAATAATATATTTTAAGGCATTAATGTTTTAATTTCAAGTTGACCCCTTGGCCTAGCTCATTAACTTTAAGTTGTGTTTAAAAGGTGGCCATGAAGGGGGATGCCTTCATGAAGGAAATATTAAACATTTAATAAAGTTTATTTATGCTTTGAAGTGGACGCCATTCTAAGAGGGATTAAATATTTGTGAATTATAACATATTTCAAAAAGGGAACTTTTGGCGTCCCATTCTTGGAGGAGTTTTGGGAATTTGTAAAGTCACCTCTTTTTCTATAAAAGAGAAGTCTTGCTCCAGCTTTTGATATCTTTTGGAATATATTGTAAAGTTATGTTGCTAGTTTGAAATCCAGAATCCGGCTAAGGGAAAGCTTAGCAAGTTTACTCCATTCTTCGGGCCTGAAACTATGGTTCCCTAGATGGTGATCTGAGAGTGTACTTCATCCAAAAGTACATATTGAGCATTATTGTGGAGTTTTGGTGAGTTATTTCCAGTTTTCATGTTGCTGGTTATTGTTTGGCTGAAGGAGATTTTAATATAAAGCTTTTGGTATGATTATTGTTTGCTTATGGGTATTGTTTCTATCCATCTATATGCTAGAGGTGCCCCTTTTGGTGCAAGGATAGAATTTAATATGAAGTGGTTGATTTTATAAGTGAGATCGACCCTCTCCTAGGGTTGTACAATTCATTTATTACTTTGGAATGTGTGCCGGTTGTCTTTGCTGAGTTTGAGGTTGGAAAGTGGTGGTTTCTTGGTCGCCTAGCTATAGAAGAGAGACACTTTCAGTTTGGTTCAAGTCCGTGGAGTGTGGTAAGAGATTTGACATTTTTGGTGAGTTGATGTTTGCTGATTCAAACTTTTAGTTTGTCGATTTTATATCAGAATTATTTCAGTCTTTGATTTCAGTTTATTCCGTCAATAATTGAGAGAAATCTAGAGTGGGAGATCTTCTATTTCTTGGTGCTTCAAAACTATTGTAATTCTCATGTAATTTGCAGCTCTTCCTCATTTTGTAAAGCCGATAACAGTAGTACTGTTTCAGTCTATTTAATTGCTGCTTATTTGTGTTTAATTATCACATTGTACCCCCTGGATGGTTTACCGCCAGTGTGGAAAAAAGAACTTGCTAATTCTCTCATTGTACCCACTGGAAAAGTGGTGAATTCCCATTCATGAGTGGATGCCTGCCTCAGCAGACGAAGTGTTTTAATTGTAATCTTTTCCCCCCACTGTTTGGTGGTAGTGTGGAAATTCTTTCATGGCTGGTTGTATGCCTAAGTATTTTCAATTCTGTTATTAATACTCCACCATATGTTAGCACCTCGCCTTTTAAGGGATCTTGAGTGCACATTCTTGGTGTTGAGTTTAGACTCTCTCTTTCAATTGTAATCTTTGTAACTATTGTTTCAATAGATCCTAGGGATCCTCTGACCATATGCCCGTCCCTCCTCCTTAAGTGGTTTATGGGTGCATTCTTGGTTAGAGTTCTTTTATGCAACCTTTTGGTTAAAGCTAACTACTTAGTTACATTGTAATTATTACTGAAAAATTAAAAAAATTGAGAGAGTATATTTCAGAACACAAATTAATAACAAGTACCTGTTTTGACCATCATTTGAATCTTAGACACAACGGGAGTAATTAGAAATGATTGTAGCAGTGAATATATGTATGTGACAGCCCGTATATATGCTCAGCATCAAAGAAAACCACCCAGGTACCTCATGTTTGGGGTTGTTAGTGTACAGTGCGCAATACCATCAAATAAGGTGATAAGTCAACCATAAATTCAATGCCTAACCTCCAGTACCTCACATCCTGGCCCAAACATCCTCAACGACTTCCAAGCAATTAGCATATTTCATATGACATCTCCTTTCAATGGTGCAATTGAACTAATTCCACAATTTTCTTAGCTTCAACGGTTTGTTTTTATTTAGCAGCTCTTTTTTTTATTTGTCTCTTTCTACAGACTTAGACTTGTCCTTTTCTAAGTAAAATATTAAAACATGTGGTTGGAATAATTCGTCCCTTAAGCCACGTTGGCATCCTTCTCTCTATCCCTTACGAATCCTACTCATTGCTCACATCTCCAAGAGTGTTGGCAGGTTTCCTATCTTTTTCTATTGACATGTCATTCCACTAGAGGCCAAAACCATCGCTCTCTTCAAATAGTCTGAAATTTGTCTCATGTAGTTCACTCTCCATGTATAAGACACGGCTCTACATATGCCAATGGGAAGAAATGGAAGTTGTGGCTACAATTCCAGCATCAACCATAATAAAGTTTGACACCAATATATATAGTCTTCCTCACATTGAATCGGTCCTATCCTCAATATTAAATATATTGACCATTATTCAAAGAAGAATGTCAATTACTCAACACATAATAAATCAATTACCCTGAAAATTTATAATAAAATATCTCTTGGAAATATCTTTGCAAAATCCCTATATTTATCTCTGAAATTGGTTTGATATGTATTTTCCTGAAAATTGGAATCTTGCCAACTCTGAATATCTTCTAACTATCAATCTTCATCAAACCCTTATATCTAAAATTTGTTTCCAAAGGAAACTTCACAAATTTCTTCAAATCAACCAATCAATCACTGAAGCACAGATGCAAATCCTAAATGAATCCGCCAATCGCCAGCTAGGGAGGAATCTTTCACCACCGAAATTGGAACCTGTAGGAATACCAACCTAGAGTTTCAAACTCTGAAGATATCCACAAAAATACAAACCCCAAAATAAAATAATAATCCCAAATGATGAAAGAATGAGCTCTCAAGTCCTTTTATAATGCCTTTTTAGGGTTTTCCCACCAAAATCACTCAACACTTTATTATAAAGTGACTTTATTAATTTATCCTTAAAATATTCCCCAATGGCACTTTATAACCTTTTTAATATAATTATTTAATATTACCTTTATAATTTGCACTTTTTGCCAGGCAACATTAGATAATTAAATTAATTAATATTCATTAGGTGGGACGGGAAAATGGGACATTACACCCCCTCTTGTCATTTCACAACAACAAAACAAAGAACATGCATCATTGGTATGCTCTCACAAATACATCTACCATAAGAGGAAGATTTGGGGGTAGAGGAGCTTGCAATAGTGAAAATTTCATATAAAGGTCTTAAAACATTTCAAGAATAATAGTTGTGCCAAGGAGGCATACCAAGTCTTTGGTGTCACCAACTCTTGTCTACTTAGGTCTTTTCCGAACTATCTTGACTTCACCTACAACCATTTCTCACAAAGTGATGCAAGCCAAGGGGAAAATCAATTATCCAAACGTTAGTTTCCATAAACCTACTTTATTCCTTTCGCTAGTTTCATTTATAGTGTGCATATTGTGTTTCATCATGTATTACATAGCATAGTGTTGCTCATCACTTTACTTCTAGCTTCTATATTGTTGTTTTTCATAGCCCTTACTTACTACCTAATGGCATTTTAGTCTTCATTGTGTTGCTTAATGCTTAGTGGCATCCCCCTCTTAAAAGAAAAACTCTTGTTTACAGCCTCAACTATTGAATGGACCAGCACCCTAGAAATGTGTTGGATATGGAATGTCCTACATTTTTCCTATTTAGAGGATCATCATATTATAAAGACCTATTTTAGGCCCAACATACTCTATCCTCTCTAATTGTCCGTACAAGTTTTGATTCATTGTTAATTGCACTTGAAAACTGTCATGTCCCCTTCTAGTTGACATCTCTCAGAGCACATGATTAGCCTATTATGCGACCCTCGTAGGCTGATAGGATGGATAGAGGGTCTTGATGGAGCGTGGCTCAGCTTCAGTTGTCAGTATTTGATCAGTTGGCTTTCGTTCGAGCTCATTCGGACACTTTTAGCCTGAGTTGCTATTTTTAGCAGTATCTGGCACTCAGCGAGGGACCCCTGCTATTTTTAGCAGTATGGATTGATCACGTGCAAAATCACTTCCTTAGTCGTCAACTTCAGACGGTTCGTGCATCGGGTAAATATTGAGAGAGATATTAATATTTAATTGATTTAATTAAATATTAATTATTGGAGCTTATAATATAAAGTTATAATATTTCAAATATTATAACTTAAGTGATTTTGGCTGAAGGGGTCGCCCAACATGGGAAGGGGGCCATTTGAGATTATATTTTATAATTAAAATTTCATCGGAGACTATGGAATTAATAAAAAGAAAAGTTTGAATTATTTTAATGATCCCTATCTTTAAGGAATTCGCACTTTTCATGAGTATAAGGCATTTTTCATTGGAATTCGAGCCATTATGTCATTTTGTGAATTGAAAATTGTTCAAGTCTTGACCAGAGCATAGAAGCCAAGGGTTTCAGTCTCAGAGCATTGGGGAACGAGCCATCTCCAGTGAAAGCAATTCAGAGGGTGTGAAATATCATCCGATTTATTGCCAAGCAGAGAGATTTCTTCATTCAGGAGGGATCACAGAGCTTCACAGAGGATATATATTCAGGGTTTGGATTCAGAAGTTGTCAAACAGTGCATTATTCAGGGGCGCATCTTCTATGTTCTCCATCTGGCAGCTCATTGAAGATTGTACGGATTTAATACTGCTGTTAAGAAGGCCGTACCATTCTGCTGTCAGGCCGTACCATTCAAGAGGGCCGTACTTTTCACACAGAGAATATCGCCTTCCCTTTTGGTCATCCAGCTTCACACAATTGGGTGCCTAGGTCACTGGATCACTTCTCAATCATTTGACAGAGGGAGGAATGCAAGTTTATGACAGCCGTACCATATCAAGCATTTATCAACTTGCTGCAATTTCCAGGTTTTCATTAAAATGTCATTGCCTTTTTATTTGCATGTTAATGGATATTGCTTGTAATTGTTCCAGAAGATAAATAGATAATCTGGCATCAGTATATTCAATAATTTCTATCATTTCCGGAGTTGTGTTATTTAATTTGAATTTATTCAGTATTTATTTTCAAAGTCGCAATTTCTTATTTCATGCAAAAACATCAAAAAAATCAAAATACACCAAAAACAAACAAAAACAGTCAGATTCGGGAAACAGGGGAAACAAGGGTTTCTACAAAAACACCTATGCTCCTTGGGGATGCATTCCCTAAAAAATTTGACCTTGTCCCCTATAGGGAACATTTTGAGGACACAAGGATGGGTAGGAAATGTCCCCAACCCATCCCTTATTTCAAAAAATAACTGAAAACATTTTGAGGACAGTAATTTTTGGATAGGAAACACTAGGGAACGGCTGGTAGTCCCCGATACAGCCAAGGGATGTCTAGGCCATCCTAGGTAGTTTAGTCAGCATAAAATGCAATAACAAAAAAACAACACACAACTTAAAAAAAAGGGATGAGGGGCTCACAATTACCTCTACACCCCTTTACACCAACCCTAAACCTAAAAAATTCATACTAACAACTATAAACAGAAAATAAACTCATTTCGCCATTTTCAATATTGTTAAGAATAAGACAAAGAAGAATTACAATTGTGAGAAGAAAGTGATATAATTACAACAAATGCCATATTGCTTGAAAGTTTGTGTGGTCTCAAAGGCTTACTATGCCTACCTTCCCATGACCCACATGAGAGGCACTATCCCCAAACCCCCAAAAAGAGCACTTTCCCTCAACCACAATTACAACATCATATAATTAATGAAAAGGAATAGGCTTACAATTTCACAATTGGACAAACTGGTGGTTGTACACAGTGCCCTACAACTTCAAGATCAACAGAGTCCTAAATATCATTAGACTCCCATGACACATTAGGATTTGATCTCAAAGATGCCATATAGGTTGATGAGGAGTAGACATAAGAGGGATCGGTTGGGGTCCCTATGGCTGAGGCAATACCTCATAGTGGCAATGACTTAGACTTAGACTCCAATTTTGATGCCACGTTAGCAGATGCCAATTAGGGGCAGCAGCACATTCTCCATGTTTTTGTCATTTTGTAGTTTAAACTTGCAGCCTTTGGGCATTTTGTTGTAATTTTTATACAACAATATATACACATTGACAATGAAAGCAATTGAATTCTGTTAATTCGTTTGTAAACTCTCATGTGAAATCTCAATTCAACTTTAATGTTATGTATTAAGATTCTATAATGTATATGATGAATGTCTTATCAATGTTATCAAACAAATATTTGAAATTTCCTATATATTTTAAATTTTCCATATTTTTTAATAGTTTTCCACTAAAAAATGGCCTCCCGGAAATGCATCCTATGTCCCTTCTCATTCCCACCCTGGAAACTTGGTGGAACATAGAACACTAAACTTCATAGCAGGGACTGTTTTTTCATAATTTGGCACATGGAACTGCTATGTCATTAATAAATTTACATTAATGTTGAATAATGTAGTGGAATATCCACATTAATTATGGATCACTAGTACAACAATTGAAGGAGCATAAAAAGGGAAGAAGAAAACCTTACTGACAAAAGTATTTTGTGCTTTGTCAATTGTGACCCTTCTAGACCACACCACCAAGATCACCGTCCACACTAGCAACTCTTTACTAAGTGAAATCAAAGGAGGAAAAGGCAGCAAACTAAGTGAAATTAATTGTCAGATCACCCAGCCATACAGCACAAAACATCACCCCACCATAATTCATAAATTAACATTTATGCAAAGGAAAGCAACAAATGAAGTAACGATTTTAAATTGAAAAACACTATGAGATAGAGGCATGATGTAGGGAAAGTAGTAAGGAATACATAGGTCGGGGGAAAAGGGTAAAGGGATTGTGATATCATTAGTGAGAAAGGAAGGAAAATTGACCAGAAGCAAATAAAATAGAGGATGCATAGCAGACCATTAGAATAAAGGAGTGTCCAAACAATGTCAAGTGCACCAAAGGAGGACATCAACCTGACACTCCTTGTCTATTGCGAAGTCCACAACTTGATTCCCTTTTCTCTTGACATGCACAAAACTCGAAACCTTGCTAGCCAACCATTAGAACTCTTACACAATTGCTTTAAGGTGACATGCCTTAATCATTTCCATATTTCAAAACATTGATTAAGATTTACAAGTACCCTTCCACATTTATCCTCTTCCATCCCTTTTAACACTGCAGTTTCCCATTGCTTCCACTTGATTAAAGGAGACACATCCAATGTGCATGGCATAGATGAGGAATTAGTAGCACTGGTTATTCCAGATTAGCCCAGTGCAACCAGCAGGTCCACGATTGACTTTTTCTCACCCACCAATATTTAATTTGAGAGCACCTCTTGGGGGAAAGACCATGTTACCATTAGTCTAAGACACATGAAATCTCGCTGCATTATTGGGGAGGGAAACTCGTCTGACATTACAGAAATTGAAATAATTATAATGCATTTCTACTTTGGAAGATGGAACTAAATAGCATAAGAGATAAAGTATAATTGGGTCTATAGTATGTTATAAGTTATCAGCATCATTAAATATAAATACAACTGGCACATATCACATCAAATGCAACTTCATCCACCCAAAAGAGAATTATTCATAATGGCTCAACATGGAAAATGTACTCTAGATAGACCACAACAGTTCTCATAATCTTATTAATCAACACAATCATGTCTGCAATGAAGAATGCCATGCAAAAAGGATACACTACATTTTAAAAGCATCATCGAAGGAATTTTAAATTTTTTAAACTCATATTACCAATTGATCAGCACGATCGCTGAGGATTAACATTTGTGAACCATTACGAACAGCCTCATCTGCAGCTTCACAAAGTTTGTTTATTGCCTTTTGCAGTGATCCATCAAGACCTTTGCTGATATCAAAAAATATTGGTAACGTGCGAGGCTTCAAGTATGAATCTTTCTTCAATGAATCTAGCTCTCCCTCATTCAACACAGGGCTTGACAAAGTTACCTTTGCAGACAACACATTTCACAACATGTTGAAATCGTTAGAAAATATTATTTGCCTTAACATTTTAAAAAATTAATATTGGAATGGCTATGAAATTTTACCTGCACCTAATAAAAACTGGCTATATCATATTAACAAAAAATAAACAAATAAATAAAAATGTCATGTACAAACCTGGGCAGCATTCTGTGGTCCAACCTCCAAAATATTTTCTCGTTTCCCAAGATTAACCTCAAGAGACATAACCAAACCCTCTCTCAAAGGATCAATTGCAGGATTTGTAACCTGTAACACAATGTATAAAAACCAATTTATAATTCAAATCTCCTACACCTGAAAGAGCAATTATACAACAGAATGTATGACATTACAAGCCTGTATTACCTTAAAAATGAAAGTTTTATGATCATCATGTGCAATTATTGACAATGCAGCTTTCATAGCATTACATGTTTTGCATCCAGATAAATCCTCTTCATATTGACCACCTAGCAGATGACTACAAGTCTGGCTTGGGACATTTTCTAAAGAAAAGTTCTTCGTTTAGTAAAACCTGAATAGTCAAAATATAACCCCACCTTTAGAGATACCTCATGCTATTGGCACCCAAACATGTAAATGCTGGCCAAAGCCTTTACGATTAGCACTAAGGCCAACCTTTAAGGAAATAAAAGTAAATTAAAGTTAATATATATTAAGGACAGCGAGTGTTATCAAGTGTGAAGCGAAAGTTGTAGTCGGTGTTATTAAAATAATATTCATTAATTAATTTATTAATGCTCAATGTTGTATTACAGTGTAATATTGTAGATAAGATCGTTTCTTCGATCTTCTGCGATTTCATTTTAGAAACTTGCTAATTCTGTAAATTTTGTAATCTATTTATGAAGCATTGCTTCCTGTAAATAATTCAATTCAAATATTTCAAATCTTAGCTCTGCTCGTTTTCATTACATCGTATTAGAGCAGGCTTTTGATCGAGCATTTGAAATTTTGTTTTTGAATAATCATGGCCTATTATGAGATGCATTTTTTTCTAGCGTCTTCTCTGCTCGTATTTTCTAGGCGAAGGCGTATTCTCTGTAATCCTCGGGTCACGTTCTTGTTTAGGCCTTTTTCTGAGCCGCACGACCTTCAAGAAATCGCATACAATTTGTCTTGTATCTGGGCACGACATTCAGTTTTTTACTGAGATCGTTTTGATCTCCCAGCTCTTGTTCTCCCTCTGCCACGATTTTGTGCAGTTTCTGACGCATTTTTGACGCAATTTGTATCTTTATGGTCGTGTTTGTTTACTACTTCTTGAGCATGATTTGTTCATTTCGTCTAGGCATGACATTTCTCTTTATTTCTGGGCATGCATGTTTGTAAAAAAAAATTGGGCGCATTCTTGGAAAGTTTCGTCAGCTTTGATTTTCTACTGGGTCACATCCTTCTCTCATCTGTTTTTGGCGCATGTTCGTTTGTCACGGGCTTTTGCAATCTGTGGAGGATTTTCTATTGATTTCAAGATTTTTACCATTTTTTTTTTAAATAAATCCTTTGTGTTCACAGATCTTCAGAAAATCAAACTAGGGTTTTAAATAAATCCTCAGATTCAAGTCAAAACAAAATTCTGATGACAGATTCTTTTTGGGTTTTTCAAGACAATTTCTAGGTTGTCCGTTTTTCTAGGTGCCTCGTAATCCATGCATTGGGATTTGTGCCAATGGGTTTACCTCAATTTTTGTGCTTGAAATTGCCTCAATCTTTTGGGATCAATGCAATCTATTTTATCACCTCTTCTATTTGCCTTCTTTTTCGTGCCTCAAAAAGCGTGCAATATGGCAAGTTTGACAAACATTATGTTGAAAGGCAATCAACGATTCAACAGCAAACATTATAATACCTAGAAGCAGCGAATGATGACTATCTTCAAATATCACTGGCTTGATCAGATCATTTTGGTCACAAGACCAAACCAGCATCAGATGTTAAAGACCAGGAAACGTTTGATGAGCAAAATCATGAAGCAGTGATGCTCATTAAGCTTTCAGTTACCGATGATCAGCTTCCACAGGTTCTGTCCGACAAATCAGCTACTGAGATTTGGGAGCATTTGGAAACCTTGCATGAAACCTCCGACAAGAGCCATGCGTTCTTTCTGAAGAACCAGCTATTCTCCATCATGATGGATGAGAGAATGTCCTTGTAGGAAAATCTGACAAAGATTCAGGACATTCGTGATCAGTTGGAGGCAATTGTTTGGAAGATAGAGGAAGAAGATATGGTAGTAATCACCTTAAAAATTCTACTGAAGTCTTATGCGCACTCTGTTGAAACCCTCAACATTACATCAACTAATGTTGATCTGAAGTTTCTAGAGCTTTGTACCATCCTTTTGGAGCAGGAACGATTGAAACAATAGTTTGGTAGTAGTGCCTCTTCATCCTCTACAGAGCAAGCTTTTGCAGCCAAGACTCGAGCTAAGAATAAAGGGAAAGATCAACCTTTGCAGCAAAAAGGCTCAAGTCAACCTTTGCAGCAGAAAGGCTCAGGTCAACCTCAAGACAGCCCTAAGAAGAACATTTAGTGTAATTACTGCCACAAGTATGGTCATATGAAGAAGGATTGTCATCAACGTTTGGCTTCTAAACAGAAGAAGCAGGGAGGGTCTTAGCAGAAAGCAAATGTTGTCAAGCACACTAAGCAGAAGGAATTTTCCTTTTACGCCTTTATGGCTAAAAGACTTACAAATCATGTGAAATCCTTTGCCTAGTACATTGATTCAAGTGCTTCGCGACACTTCACCCATCGGCGTGATTGGTTCACAAACTTCTCTCCTTTCAGTGACTCAGTTATTTTTGGAGGAGGTGAAGAGTATACCGTTGTCGGTAAGGGCACTGTTTAGATTCAGTCTGGAGGGAGGAATCTCATATTCCTCAATGTATACTACGTTTCTGGTATGGAACTAAACCTTCTCTCTGTTAGACAGATTATGTAGCACTCTCCTCAGTTGGATGTGGTATTCAGTGCACATAAATGTTTGATTGTTGATCGGGAGACTCGCACCACTGTAGTTGTTGGCATTGGGGATCATGGTCTATACATACTTGTGGATACAGGTGATTCTCTAGAGTTAGCCATCGCAGCCAAAAGTTTTGCCATCACCAATCTTTGGCATCAATGGTATGGGCACTTAAATGTGCACTATCTCTCTCAACTAGCTCGGGAGGGACTTGTCGCTGGTTTACTTGAGATCCAGACTCAGCATCATGGAGTTTGTGGAGCTTGTTAGGCTGGGAAGTAGCACAGGACACCATTCACGGATGGTGACTCATGGCGAGCCTATAAGGTACTGCAATTGGTTCACGTTGATGTATGTGGGCCAAGGAATACACCTTTTGTTACTGGTTGCAAGTATTTCTCTCTTTTTGTTGATGATTTCAATCGTAAAATGTGGGTGTACTTTCTTAGACAAAAATCAAATGTGTTTACTATATTTCAGAGGTT
Organism: Sequoiadendron giganteum; assembly: GCA_007115665.2. Lineage (NCBI taxonomy): Eukaryota > Viridiplantae > Streptophyta > Pinopsida > Cupressales > Cupressaceae > Sequoiadendron > Sequoiadendron giganteum. Next base: position 365,791,557 of record CM021109.1, read on the forward strand.
TCAGGCCTTAGTAGAAAAAGAGTCTAGTTGTTCCATAATCACTCTTAGGTCAGATAATGGGGGGGAATTTTATTCTACTGCTTTCTCCAACTTCTGTGATACACATGGCATCAAACGCTAGTTAACCACACCCTACACTCCTCAACAAAACAGTGTTGTATTGCGGCGCAATCACACAATCACTGAGATGGCCTGCTCCATATTACAACACAGGAGTGTTCCTAATAAATTGTGGGTAGAAGTAATCTATACTACTGTCTATCTTCTTAATCGATCTCCTACAAAGGTTGTTAAGGGGAAGACTTCTAAGGAAGCTTGGACTAGTCACAAACCTAGGATCAATCATCTAAAAATCTTTGGCTCTTTAGCATATGTATGGATTCCAGATGCCAAGCACTCCAAGTTGGATTCCAAGAGTCAAAAGCTTAGGTTCACAGGATACAGTGACAACCATAAGGCTTACTGGTTGATTGATGTAGACACTGATCATCTCATATTCAATCGAGATGTTGTCTTTGATGAAGAACGAGGACCTTTTCACCTTTCCTCGTCTATACAACATTTTGAGAATCAGCCTTTGAAGGCTTCTGATTTGGGTGTTCGTCTTTCGTTAGGTCCGCCTAATGGGAGGGATGATGCAAATTCTGTTTTTGATGATACTCAACCTGATTTTCCTCCGAATAATGATGATCTTCCTCCTATTGACCCTGTTCCAAATCCACTACCAGTTCCAGCTCCTCCTATTACATTTGATGTTGGCACTTCTCCTCTCCGGCCTAAATGGTGGGCTAAGACTATTGGTGATCTTCATGATGATGAGCTCATTGAGGGTAGATCGTGCAGAAACAAGAGCAAATAGTAGCATACAGATAATTTTTCTCTCATGGCCAACATTCACAATGTTTATGAGCCTCAGACATATTCAGAGGCTAAAGGAATTCCTGAGTGGGAAAAGTCTATGGAGACTAAATATCATAGTCTTTAGAAAAATCACACTTTCGTCCTTTCTAATCTTCCTCCAGGGAAAAAGCCCATTAGTTGCAAATGGGTGTATAAGGTTAAGTACAAAGCTGACAGAACCCTTGACAAGTACAAAGCTTGTCTCTTTTCTAAGGGGTTCTCATATAAGGAAGGCATTGACTATGGGGAGACTTTTGCTCCTACAGCCAAGATGAGTACCATTCGGCTCGTCCTTGCCTTAGCAGCCCAATTTGGTTGGAAAGTCCATCAGATGGATGTTAAGAGTGCTTTCTTCAATGGTGAGTTGAAGGAAGAAGTCTACATGACACAACCTCCAGGGTTCAAGGTTGCTGGTAAAGAACAAAAGATATGCAAACTGGTGAAAGCACTCTATGGTTTGAAACAGGCTCCTCGAGCTTGCTACATCAAGATTGACAAGTACCTCATAGATCATGGCTTTCAGAGGAGTCCATCTGATTCTAATCTGTATGTCAACACACTGGTAGTGATATTCTTATTCTTGTTGTCTATGTGGATGACCTGATCATTACTGGCAGCTCGGTACATTTGATCGTTGAGATCAAACAGGATTTGTGCAACTCATTTGACATGACAGATTTAGGACTTCTGCATTACTATTTAGGTGTTGAGGTTTGTCAGATAGAGAGCAGTATCTTCATCTCCCAGTCCAAATATGCTTGAAATCTACTGAATAAGTTCCAAATGCAGGATTGCAAACCTGCCTCCACGCCTATGGAAAAAGGGTTGAAGTTGTCAGCTAAATCAGACTCACCTGTAGTAGATGAATCCTTGTTCAAGCAACTAGTGGGCAGCCTCATCTATCTCACTGCTACTAGACCTGACCTCAGTTTTGCAGTGAGCTACATTTCACGCTTGATGATAGCCCCCAAGGTTGATCATTGGATAGCAGCAAAGCGTGTGTTGCATTATGTTAAGGGCACTTCTAATTATGGACTTCTTTACACTAGGAGTCACGATCCTAGCCTCATTAGTTACACAGACTCATATTGCGCAGGTTCAGTTGATGACAGAAAATCAACATCTGGGTATGTTTTCAGTTTGGCATCTGGTGCAGTCACTTGGACTAGTAAAAAGCAGCAGGCAATGGCTCTTTCCTCAACAAAAGCAAAGTATCGAGGAGCAGTTAAGGCAGCTTGTGAGGCAATTTGACTTCACCGGATGCTTGCAGATATGCAAATATCTCAAGTAGGTTTGACTCCCTTGTTCTATGACAATCAGGGAGTTCTCAAACTTGCCAAAAAATCCATTCTTCCGTGAAAGAACCAAGCATTTCGAAACTCATTGTCACTTCATTCGGAAGCTTGTTGAAGAAAGATCAATTCAATTGTTGTATGTTCCAATAGAGGATCAAACAGCTGATATTCTCACCAAGTCCCTCAGTCCAGATAAGTTTGTAAAATTCAGGAGGCATCTTGGTGTAGTTGGTAGATTGAGCATTAAGGGAGGGTATTAAAATAATATTTATTAATTAATTAATGCTCAAAGTTGTATTATAGTGTAATATTGTAGATAAGATCTTTTCTTTGATCTTTTGTAGTTTCATTTTAGAAACTTGCCAATTTTGTAAATTTTGTAATCTATTTATGAAGCGTTGCTTCCTGTAAATAATTCAATTCAAATATTTCAAATCTCGGCTCTGCTCATTTTCATTACAGGTTTAGAATGTCTATTATTATGCTTCGGTAATATTGGTAATCTGACTATATATTAATTTTTTGTATTAATTGGTTGTCACTTTCAGGTAGTTATAAGCATCGGTTGGTTGATGGTTGTGTTCTTCTTGGCAACCATCGGCTCCTTTAAATGCATTGTGTATCATCAAGGAGAGTAGTATGATCTAGTCGGATCAACTCTGATCCTTGGTTGACTATCTCCGATCTTCTTCTGTAATAATTTTGTGTGCAAATAAAGGTATATTTTACACATGTATTTGGTATGCATTGTCATCTCCATTATTAATTCATGTATTTAATTTATCAAATAGAGTAGTAAACATTTGGCGTCGTTGTATTAAGGAAATCGGGTTAGATTTGAGAGATTCATTCTCTTAGACACAATAAAGGTGGGAAGAGACCACAACTTGGTCAAGATCAAGAGATCATGTGATCTTTAAGGATCGAACAAAGAGAATGAAGGAGACAACTAAGAGGTAAAGTTGAAGAAGGCAAAGGGTTTCTGAGGGAAAGCCCAAGAGCAAAAGCCGAACCATAAGCAAAAGTCATAGTTGAGAGAGAAAGAGAACTTTCACAACAAGAGAATGCATGAAGGGAGAGTGGGAAGAAATAGAACAACACCTACCGCTCCCCAACAAAACGTACACCGACCTCACTGACCAAGTCGGAGAGTTGTTCATACCATCACTATCGAACGAAAGGGAAAACGAAGGAGAACCCGCCAACTTCGTCATCACTGAATTGTCTGAACCATCATCATCAGACGAAGGAGAAAGAGAAGGAGGACCCACCAATCTCACCATCGACAAACCGCTGGGACCATCACCGTTGGACGAAGGAGGTTCACCATCGGGAAAAAGGCAAGGCGAGGGAGAATCTGCCAGCCTGGCTTTCGAAAAATTGTTTGTATTATCAAAGTGGGCCGAAAGGGAAGGAGGCAAAACCTACCAACGGTCTAACAGAGACCATACACCAAATTGAAAAATTGACACTGACGAAAGAATCAAACATTGGAAGATCAGATCCAATAACGCCAGGCAAAGGAGGCATCGAAAGGACACTAGAGGTAACTTGAGGGTGACGAACACTAAAGAGGGACAAGTGAAGGATTTCGACATGTTCGAGAGTGCAAGGAACGCACTAGAACGTATGAATCAAAACTCTCCAACCAAGTTATCATCGTAGAGGGTGCAAAAAGGAGGCAAAATGGTGACTTCTCCAACAAGTCCGAATGTAGAGTGGCAGAAACTTCCAAAGTTCACTGGAAACAGGTTGAAGGACCCTGTAAGGCATTGTAAGACATGTGAGACAATATAGGTAGCAAATGGTTAGGATGATGGAGCGTATTGGCTGAGAGCATTTCTAGCAACTCTCAAAGGGATAGCCATAGACTGGTACACAAAATTGGAAGCAACACACAAAAAAACATGGGATGCATTGAAAAGAGCATTCCAAGAGGAATTCAAACTCTTGAGAGACAACAATGAAATTCTGGCAGAGATCTACAATACCAAACAAGGGAAGCACAAGAATGTGCGAGCCTATAATCGTAGGCTCAAGGAATTATTGGTGAAATTAGAGTACCAGTCGGCCAATTGGCTCATCGAAGGAATGATTCCTTCGTTGAGGAAGAAAATGAAAGTCGTGCCTCCATCATCATACGCCGAAGTAAACAATGAGGCAATGGACATAGAAAGTGAAGATAAAATGTCCTCACATAGTAAAATAAAAACAAAGGAAGATGGAAGTTCAAAAGACAATAGTGATGATGAATCAAGAACGGTACAATCACTCCGGAGGGACATGCTCTTGATGATGAAAGAATTGAAAGAGTGAAAAAAACCAACATAACGAATTGTGGTGTATTGAGTGCAAAATTGAGGGGCATACAAAAGGTAATTGTCCTAAAAAGATGTTTTGTGAGATATGCCAGGTTATGGGTCATTCAATAAAAGAGTGCCCATACAATTTGAAGACCAGGAGTACACAAGTACTTTACACAGGGAGAGGAGTCCACTCCACATAATACATTTTCAAGCGATTATTGAAATCAAAGAGGGCGAAGCCAAATACAGTATGATCCCAAAGCACGCCCTATCAGAGAATGTCAACAATGTAGCTATTGGGGACACTTTGTGAGAGACTGCCAGAACAAGTAAGATAAAGTGCAATTATTGTGCAAATATTGTGGACCTAGAAACCACAAAGACATCGAATGTCTGAAGCAAAAGGATGGTGTCAATATGATAGATGCAAGGCATAATGGATTATTGGCCATTAATCGTGTCCAAGCAAAGAAGGTTGTGTATCTGGACCCATGCATACAAAAAGAAAGGCTTCGTGAAGCATGGCCCAAAGTGGAGAATGCTATGGACAACAAACAACGCCAGTCAAATGCAAATGCAAGTACGATAACAAACCAATTACAATCCAAGAAAAATATTGCACAAGTACTTCAAGCTACTATACTAGTTGAAGTAGTGGGTTTATTACATAGTATTCCAAAACTTCGAAATGCCATTGTATCAAAGGAGAATGAGATGATGCATGCTACAACCCAATTGGAATCTAGTGAGAATGAAGAACGAATAACTAAACCTCCACTATTGAGTGACCCAGTGATTGATCCAATGTTACTAATAGTTAACATGACAAAGAAACCAGTGATGGTGAATATGGAGATCCTTGGAAGGAATCTCACCGATACAATTATTGATGGTGCATGAGGCATGAATGTACTTCTAGAAGACAGTTAGAGAAGTCTCAGCATGTCAACCATTTGGCCGCCAACTTTTCAACTAGTGGGTGCAGATCAACAAAGTATTAAGGTACTTGGAGTTTTAATAAGACAAAAGGTAATTATTGGAACTCAAACATTTTTGTTGAACTTTGTGGTCATTTCATTAAGGAAGAAAGCGTACAATGCATTGTTAGGTCAAGGTTGGCTGGTGGTAGCCAAAGTCGATAACAATTGGAAAAAGAATACAATCTCCATTGAGAATAAGGTTTGGAAGTATATAATTGATTTCAAAAACTAGGCAGTCAATGAGGAACCAAACTCCTTAGATTCATCAGATTTAGACTCCAAAGAAGAATGGACAGGGAGTCAAGGTCCGATGGAACCAAACGACGAAGGAATTTTGGAGTTGCATTCATGTTTAGACGATGAAACAAATTTTCTTTGTGGCCTATTTCACTAGCAAATGGAGGACTATGAGGTATTTTCGTCGACATGTAATTTTATCGAAGCTACAACTCTCAATGAAGAACAACCGATGAAAGAATGCAAAATTATTGATGGTACATCTCAAAGTGCTCAAGGAAAAATATTTAACTTGGAACACAAACATTGGTCAAGACGCATCAACTTCACAAAAAATTTACAAAAAAAAAACAAAAGATAAAGATTAGAAAATTAAAGAAAAAATAAGTGCAAGGGACAAAGGCAATTAAAATTTATAAAGTACGAACTTCGGGCATCATTCATACAGTACCGCTCAGAAAGAATCATATAGTACAGCAAAATTGCATTGTAAGGCAACACAAAGCAGCTAAAGGCTTTCAAAGACAAACTATAAATATCATTGCGTTGCAAAGGAGTCTACGGCATGCCTCTTTTAATCAGCAAGACCCCATACAACCAGTGTTTCCTTGAGTGATACGATGGAAGAAAAAAGCTTAGATAGTATAGCCAATGTTGCCTTCTATCATACAGGGTTGTAATTGTCTCGTACATCTGAGGCATCTTCACACCATACAGTCACAATAGTTTCACACCATACGGCCAGCACTTTGTCAGATGGTACAATTGGGAACTCAAAAGGTAGGATAGAAGTTACAAACCCACACAGTATGGCAAAAGGTACTACAAAGAATTGTATATTGCACGATACTATCTGCAAGTTGGCAATGCTTAGATTTAAATGTACAGCCTGTATCGTCCAACAATCTTTGGAGAATAAATTCTCAGGTGGTACAATGGAGACAAGCATCATCGTACGACACAATGAGGAGTCATTCATCATTCTTTGCAATCTATAGACAGCACAACAAAAGAGAAAGTTTTACAATCAACTTATTTACTGCATTGTAAAGCCCAAACCTAGCATCTACATTGTATGCCCATCAACCACCATACGACAACTTCCTTCCCTAGTTGCCATCCTATGTTAGTTAAACACTCAAAAATCTCTAACTTTTGTCTCTATCAACATTGCTTTGAGCCCCTTAAAAGTTCATGAAAATGATGTACGCAATGAATTTCTATGTGGTTTCAAAGTTCTTAAATCTGGTTGCCCCTGGAACCTGCGAGGGGCGCAGCCCCTGGACCCCGCTAGGGGTACTTCCCCCAGACCCCCGCAAGGGGCACTGCCCCTTCACCCCCATTGCACTCATTTGAATTGCCAAGTACGCTCCAAGTCCGATTTTGTAAAGTATACTTCCAATTTTCATTACTGGTTCTTGTCCACAATATCGCCATTTGTTTGGCAAGTCTTCCCTAATGCTACTTGATGTTTACCTGTTGCTTGGAAGATGACTTTTTCTTTTGGGGGAGATGATGTAGTCGATGTAGAATGGCTATTATTATGCTTCGGTAATATTGGTTATCCAGCTATATATTAATTGATTCACGATTTTGAGTAGTTATAACTTATAAGCATTGGTTGGTCGATGGCAGTGTTCTTGGCAATCGTCAAGCCTTTTAAATACATTGTGTATCATCAAGGAGAGTAGTATGATCTTGTCAGATTGACTCTGATCCTTGGCTAACATCTTTGGTCTTCTTCTGTAATAATTTCATGTACAAATAAAGATATATTTTACGATGTATCTGGTATGCATTGTCATCTCCATTATTAATTCATGTATTTAATTTATCAAATAGAGTAGTAAACAAAGGTTGTGGAGAGCAGCAAATTTAATCAGTGAAGAGGAGAGATTGATCGTGTAATAAGTGCAGCGATTAATATGTTACAAAGCTAGTGATTGGAGTTATTAATGAGGCAGCGACTAGAGTTATTCAAAAGGCAGCGATTAAGATGGTGATATGTTAGGCAGTGATCATAATATTAAGAGAAGGCAGCGACTAATGAGATTAATGCAGTGATTTATATGTCATAAGATATAACACGAGGAGTAGCAATTAACAAAGATTTAAAATCAGCATTGTAATCAATGGTTATGTACTCTCAAAAGGACATCACTCTTCCAAAGGATGTCTCTCTTCAAAGAGGCATGAAGATATAAAAGGAACTGATAACAGTGTGGTGATGTGTGGATAGAAATGTGAGATATGTGAGGAACAAGAAGAGGAATAGTAGAGATTAAGGTGAGTGGAGATAAAGTTATATCAAATACACATCAGCAGATTTATCCATGAAGAGTGTATGAGCAGATTTGACAAGGGATATATGCAGATTTAAGAAGTAAGATATATGAGAATAATTGCATCGAATTTGTGAAGAAGATATCATCATCAAGAAAATATTTATGAAGGAATAGAAAGAGTTTGTCATCCATTGAAGAAGACATAGTTTGTGAAGGAGAATAAACGCAGATTTGAGAATTGAGGAGAATATATGCAGATGTGTGAAAGTGAGTATATGCAGTTTTGAAAAAGTGTATATGTGTTGAGAAATGTTATAAGCAGATTTGTGAAGGGAGTTATAATTGTTGAAGAGATTGAGTTGTCCATCATCTGTTGTAGAAGAAACATTCATAAGGTGGGAGTTTGTTTGGAAGTTGGTGCTTCCTAGAGGAGAGATTGGTGTCTCTCGCTAAGTTAGTGTTAAGAAGTGGTTGTTGGTGCCTACAGATTGTGAGGATTGGTATCTCTAGTGGGATGGTGCCTACAAATTCTACAAGCGGGGATTGGTGTATCCAGTGGGTTGGTGCTCACAAATTGTATAAGAGGGGATTGGTGTCTCCTGTAGGTTCGTGCCTACAAAGATTGTAAGAAGTTTTATATAAGCATTATTTTGCCATGGTTTTCTCTTGTAAGGGTTTCCACGTAAATCGTGTGTTCTTCTTGGGTTGCATAATTGTTAGATCTTATGTGAATGATATTGTGCAATTGCTATTACCTTGGTTGTTAGTTTGGAAAAGTAAAAGTTTGCCTTATACTGATTCACCCCCCGCTCCTCGCCTTCCCCCTCCCCAGTATAAGTGGGTGATCATCAACAAGCTCCAGCTATAGACTAGTTTCAATTTAATTACACTTTCTAAAGAGACATAATTGCTTACAAATGTCATACTAACAATTTGGAAAAATTTATCAATAAAGGAATTATCATCAAAATAATCAACAATAGAACTTCTTAATCTTTTCCTAAGTGTTGGGAACAAAACTATGAATCATTTGAAATATCTATAAGGAAAAACTTCAGCTTGAAATCGAGGAACTTTCCCTCACTATGTATCAGGTACCCTTATCCTATGGCTGTATGGCACATTTAAAGATAAGACTGTTAGATTGAAATAATGTACAAAAATTCTATGGTGACACCAAGAATACGATAATTCCAACCCACATGAGGATTGCAACATACCCTGCTACAATGTATAAGAGTAGAATTTGATATGACTCAAGCATCCAATATCAGACATTACAAGAAATTTCAGAAGCTATACCTTGCTTCATTCCCCATAATCATGTGAAAAAAGCACTAGCAACCCATATATAAAACTTCAAAAGGATGAATGAAACAAAAAAGACTTTCTTGTTGTATGAAAAAGACCATATTGCACTCAATGTATCTTGTTTACTTATATGCCTTTCCATGAGTTTACTAAAACAATTTTAAGGAAAAAGTTTCTTGAATGGAAATACAAAGTGCAGAGGTTACTGATACCAAATAGTCTACCTGTGCAAAACGTTGCTTGAAGTAGTCATAAAGCATGTGTGACTTTCGAGACAGCACAGCTAGTGGAATGTCATCCCCCATACAAAATGTTGGCTCCTTCCCTTGAGAAGCCATGTTCTCAATGACCATCTGAACATCTTCACTTGAATAACCATATGCCCTGTATCAACCAACAAACAAGCTGGTTAATGTCAGAAATAGCCCATCGCCATCAAGATCAGAAATATTCACTCATTTACTTGACCATCTGAACATATCCACTTGAGAGAAAACAAGACATGTATTAACCAACAAAGTAAATTGGTCAAGGACAAAAAGCATTTACCACTTTTTCACTTTAATGTATAATATCAGAATAATGTCCATTTAGTATTCAAACAGTATATTGTTTAAGTCTGGCATTTTCTTTGTTATAATTACATGAGATGTCATTAAGGATTTCCTTAACTTATGATTTATCTCCTAGCAAGATGGAAGATGTGCTAGGGAAGGAGCTGGGAATGATCGAACAAGGGACTATCACAAGGGAAGATGCATGGTGTAGATAGATAAATTACATATTTGTCTACTTTTGTTATGTTGTACAATCGACGAGAATAATTAAGGCTCATGGTTGGGTTGAGTTGTTTTGGGTAGTTATCGACAATTGGCAAGTCCTTAGCAACCGTTGGCAAGTTTAAATATTTCATTGTAGTTAGGACAAAGGACCGCATTGTGCAAGAAGTTCCTGATCCCAAATTTTGTATGAAAAGCATTGATAAATAAAATATACTTGTTATACTTTCTAATTATATATCTTCTTCAGTATGTTCTTATCTGGTTCAATTCTAAATGAATGACTCTATTTCCTTTACCCTATCAATTGCCTAACCGAAGTAAACATTTGGCATCATTGCCCTTCAAGAAGTTAGGTTAAAATCATGAAATAATAGGAAAGGCGGTTGAAGAACCTGTTGAGTCAATACAAGAAAGAGAGGATGAACTCACCCAAGCCCTAGTAATATTGTGGGACATATGAGTCAAAGTGCACATACAAGAAGAAGTTGAGTCAAGGCAAATCCCACAAGAGGTCATCTACGATAACTTCAAGGTAAGCGAGGAGGTAGGCATTCTTCTTGATCATATGCCATGACTACTCGCAACCACTTGATAATCCTTCAAGACCATGAGGAACGTGATCATGAAACACAAAGATAATAGATAACGCAATGCTTTAATGATAGAAGCTGAAGAGAAGAAGAGAGGAACACAAACCGATGTCGGATCTTCAGAAATTAATACCCTTATGCCCGAACAAAAATCAAAAGTTATCAGAAAGTGGTCAAAAAATAGAACAAGAGATAAGACAATCCCTGAGAATCTTAGAACAAAGAAAAAAGAGAAAATTACAAGAAGCACTCAATGAAAGTACTACCATATGATTCCCAAGTCGAACTCATTCTCGAGAATGAAGTTGAAATCAGAGTGTAAGCCGAAGTTGAATTGAAAACCAAAATCAAAACCACAACTTTGAAAATAAAACCAATTCCTCCATAAGAAACCATATGACATCTACCCTTACCCATATGAGGAGAGGCAAGAGATAGCAAGACATCTACCCTTACCCAACGAAGCATGGACAAATCTCTCTAACCAAGTAAACGAACCAGCAAATGAAGATGAATGGGAAGTAGTGTCTTAAGGACTCTATACCCAATAATAACATTGGAGGTAGTGAATGATTGTCGATCAAAGAAAAGGTGGTTGAAGGATGTGAACCTAAAACTCCTAGGAAAAAAAACATATAAATTAAAGGCAACCCTATATGACACACTCAAGTATGCGGAGTTGAGGATTCTCATGTGGCCGAGAGAGCAAGTGAAGCACCAGAGCATGTAAAGAAAGCCCCCCGTTCTAAGCATTGATGTTGCATCAGAAAAGGCTGGTGACTCCCCCATCAAGTCCAACCATTGAAACGCAAAAGTTGCCAAAATTTACAGGCAATGGGTCAGAGGACTTGTGCGACATTGCAAGACCTGTGAAACAATTTGAACAATCAAACTAGGAAGATAGAGCCTATTGGCTACAATGTAATGACCCGAGGTCCGGATCAATAGATTTTCGCTTTATTTCTTATCGAATTTACAAAGTTTGTTATCCAATATTATTAAAGCTAATTGGATTCCCAAAATTATAAATAAAATAAAATCAGAATAATGAAGTCAAATTCAAATATTAATTTGAAAATAGATATAATAGTTGTTTTTGATTTAGGCTTTAAATATCATGCTTTAAATATGTAAGAGGTTAGACCTCTTTAGATTGTTGTTTCTGTAGTTATCCTTATATTCATGCAAATTTGACATAGGTGTTGTTTCTGAATTTTGCTTATTATTCATGCATCCTTACTCAAGAGAATCATGGCTCCTTAGAGCCCTAGTTCTACTGTTTTTAAAATATATATCTCTGCAAAAACTATTCGATATCCTACATGGATGAATTTGATGTCTTAATATATCCTTTGATTTGAGAAGTTTTGTCCATTAACTTGTGATGTCCTTACTCAAGAGAATCATGGCTCCTTAGAGCACTAGTTCTACTATTTTTAAAACATATATCTCTGCAAAAACTATTCGATATCCTCCATGGATGAATTTGATGTCTTAATATATCCTTTGATTTGAGAAGTTGTGTCCATTAACTTGTGATGTCTTTTGGAATGGTCATGATTCTTGGTTAACACCTTTAATTGCTGCCTTTTCGTATGAGAGATGGCACCACTCTGTTTGCAGAATAAATCTGATCGTTTAACATCAACTAATTGCTGTGCTTCATATACTACTCGCCGCCTTCTATGGATATTAATTTCTGCCTATTCATAACAGACTCATGCCTCTTCATGACTTCACATAATTGCTGACTTTTGAATTGCACTATAATATTAATTAAGTTACACTTCATAACTAAATCGCATTATTAACACGCCTTTCCACATATCATTTAGCTATGATATAATCGCATCACAGTAGACACTTATTTGAAGGCACATCATATCTAGAACATTGATTGCTGTTTTGATTATATTTTATTACTGAAATCATCACCTTATGAAAGATACCCTCTCAATTTTTTCTTGATTTTCAATGACAATTACAAAGTAACCATGCACCCGTTAAGGTTAGCTCCAAACCAAAACGATCGGAAAAGAACTTTAACCAAGAATGCACCCTAAAACCACTTAAGGAGGAGGGGCGAGCATATGGTCAGAGGATCCCTAGGATCTACTTAATCAATAACTGAAATGATTACAATTGAATGAGAGGAATTAAACTCAACACCAAGAATGTGCACACAAGATCCTTTAGAAGGCGAGGTGCTAACATATGGCGGAGTGTTAATTACAAAACTGAAAGAACTTAGGCGGATAACCAGCCATGAGAGAATTTCCACTCTTCCACCAATACAGTGGGGGGAAAGAAAATACAAATAAACAATTCATCCACTGCGGCAGGCATCCACTCAAGAGTGGGAATTCACCACTTTTCCAGTGGGTACAACAAAGGAATTAGCAAGTTCTTTTTTCCACATTGGCGGTAAACCATCCAGGGGTTACAATGTGATAATTAAACACTAATAAGCAGAAATTAAATAGACTGAAACGGTACTACTGTTATCAGCTTTACAATGAAGAGAATTATTGCAAATGATAAGTGTTCTCAAATAGAATCAAGTACAACTAATAGGAAATGATCTCTCCCTATAATATCCTTCAGAATTATTGAAAACCAAACCAAAATCTGAACTTTAAGCAATCTGACTTTTTAAAACCAGCAAACTGAAATTAAAAACCAGTAAACTGTGAATCAATGAAATGTTCATAACTCTTTCATTTTACCTCCGAATTGAATGAAGTCAAATGCAGATGCTTTCTAGGAGGTTGGCGCCCAAGATGCAACAAAGAAACGGCTTCAAAACACAATCAGCAATTTGGCACGAATTTCTATGCCATCATGAAAACTACGCCCTGGCTGGAAAGTTCTATTTGCTTTGATAAATTCAATTCTTGGAAATAAATTCCAATCTTCTAGGAAAGGGGTCGCCCTTGGTACAAAAACATTTAGCATCAATGCCCAAAACAAGATTCAATTTGATCAAAGAGCTGTGATCAAAATTCACTTTCAGCTGTTGATAACTCAGCAACTCAAAAACTGATATAAACTCCAAAATTCTTCAACAATTGAGCTCCATCTGCTAGTCTGAATGAGAAGCAGCAAAACGGCCAACTAGGTGTTGTCTTTCAAACACGAAATTGGTTGGAAACTAGGAGGCAAGCATCCCTCGAAGTAAAAAACAAGTTGTCATTTCGACAGCATAATATGAGCATAAGTTCATGGATGCCAAAAGTTGTAGCAAAGCTTCACTTTTATAGAAATACAGATGACTCTTCAAATTCCAAGCAAGGGATGCCCAATAGACATTTGAAATATTTTCAAATTCCAAAATAATAAAACTCCTTCAAATGGCGTCCAACTTCAAGGCACAAGAAACTTTTATTAAATGTTTCTTAATTAGCTTTTAATGAAGGCGTCCCCCTTCATGGCCACCTTTTAACACAACTTAAAGGTATTTCACTAGGCCAAGGGGTCAGCTGAAAAATATAACATTAATGCCTTTAGTTTAACTTTTCACCAAATAAAGCTTTTAAGCTAGAACTGAAAACACCTTATTGCCCCGACTGAAGAGAAAGCTAATTGAAGTGCTGACAACTGTGATACTGCCAAGAATAGAATTGATTATAAATAGTAAATTTCGAGAAATGCCACAAAACCCTCCAAACAAGGAAACCCTGATTTGTACATCTAAGTAGCCTATGGATTTTCGGAAATAGGCTAAATCCAAATGAAGGGCGTAGGGCGAAAATGGGGACATTACACCTTAGTTCTCCTAATCGTTGTTTAACTCTTCATACACCCGATAATATGCAAAACACAACTTCTACCTTTTTAGAACCTTTGATTTCTCCTATGATTCCTCGACGACTTTAATCGTGGCTTCGATTTCTATAATCATTGGCTTCTTTGATAGGTCGGTTACAAATGTATATCCCTACTATGTATATACTCAACAATGGCGATTAATTCCTTTGCCAAGCCATTGCTTCCAATACCATTCCAGCATTGGGATTGACTATGAATCCTTTCATTACCATTTCTTCTAGGCTATACTAGATGCCTAAACATTGTATATATGTCTTCTTGAGCTTCTAAGAGGTCGTGTCATGGTTATTTTTCTTATGCCACATTTCTCCATCAAGTCTGCTATTACATACTTTATTTATTTTAATTAATCGTTGCCTTTGATTATTTTAATTAATCGCTAACTATTCCACTATCTTTTCCTATATAAGGCGGCTTAGAAAAACCGGGCAGGCAAGTCCCGATTCTAATGAGTATAATCTGATTTTTGACTTTTTCATGATGCCACGTATGGTTATCATAGATGCTACAAAAAAAGATAATAAATTATCTCCATAGTATACTATCTGAAATATTCAGAGCCTAATTTTTTCAAATTTTCAATAACAGTAAGCAATGCAACACACATCTATTAGGGTTAGCATTTAAAACCAAAGGATGCTGAAATAACTCGATGTCAAGCATGTGCTTTCCAAACCGAGGCGAAGTGGGAGCTACCATATGACGGAGATGCTAAAGATGCTGAATTAACTCGACGTCAAGAATGTGCTTTCCAAACCAAGATGGAATGGGAGCTACCATATGACGGAGACGCTAACTATGCTGAAAGTAAACTCAACACCAAGTATGTGCTACCCAATTCCAGAATGGAAATGAGGCGACCATATGACGGAAATATAAAGAAATTACAATGCAACCTCAGGATGTAAAGTAATCATTACAAACATGATAAACAAGATTAGAGAATTGCTAACAGTACTACTGTTCAGCTTACAATATGAAGAGAAACCGCCTCACTCAAATACCAAACTGAAGATGCTGTTTTAGACCAATACTGACAGCCTTACAATCTGCAAGAATGATGTTAGAGAGGAAGAAGAAGCTGCAAATTGTTAGGACCTCCCCAAATGAACTTAATATCTTCTATCACTTAAATCCCACACAAAACTTGACTATAATAAATCTGATGTGACAGTCCAGTAATTAGAAATGCAAACCAGCATGCCTATAACCCACTAAATTACTCATATATCACTCAAAACTAACCCAAATGACTTCAAGTTTGATGCAATAGACCTTCAAAATGATGGCGCCTAGTTTAGTAATAAGAAATGGCAACTAAAAGTGGTTATTAATTACTGGCATGAATCCCCAAGCACTCCAAGAAGTACGGCTTTCAAGGAATGACGAATTTGCTTTATAAAATCATAAACTTCATATTAAAATCTGCAAATATTCATGAAGGGTCGCCACCAACAGGGAAACACAATGAGACAATACCCAGAACGAGAATGTTTATGATTTGAGACTTGTGAACAGAAACATACATTCAGCAGTCATGACCAGCAACTCTGGAATCCACTAAAATGCTCACAACTCACTCAATACTTACCAGAATGACATGAGACCTAATGCAAACGAAAGCTATAATGATGGCAATGAGGACTAGACCAAGAAACAGCTAACAAATCGAAGTATTCTTTTTTCTAAACATTTGCCAGGCAGACCAGAATGGTACGGCCAATAGAGAGAGGCGATTTTGCTTTTAAAAAATAAACACTCAATATTAAAATCTGAATTTTTGCAAGAAGGGTCGCCCCTATCAAGGAAACTCAATGAATCAATACCCAGAACGACTGTATTTTTATTTTCAGATTTATGAGTGAAACTACAGATTCAGCTTGACTTCAGCAACTTCAAAATGAGACTGAAATGCAAATCTAGAACTCCATAAATGCAAGATACTCAACTGAAATGCAAGACAAACCTATTACAAACTATCTCTCAACTAGTTGCTATCTTTCAAGCAAGAAGAAGAGCCAAGCTAGGAGGCATTCATTCCTCGAAGCAGTCCCAAAGCCATTCCGGCAGCATAACAATATCATAAAACATAAGATGTTGAAAAGAGAACCAAAGGCTTCCTTTTATAATTTGCTGTTGACCTTCTCGAAACCCTAATCTTCTTTTCAGAGTCAAACCCTAATCCTCCAAATAGATGGCATCCCTTTCTTCAAAGCTTCAATTTCGACTTTTTTAATTGAATGCATCACTTAATATTGGCGTCCAATCTTAAGGCTTTAATTCAACCTTAATAATTATAAAATTAACTCAATGATGGCGCCACCCTTAAAGACCACCTTTTAAAACAAC
The DNA here is from genome assembly GCA_007115665.2 of Sequoiadendron giganteum. Lineage (NCBI taxonomy): Eukaryota > Viridiplantae > Streptophyta > Pinopsida > Cupressales > Cupressaceae > Sequoiadendron > Sequoiadendron giganteum. The sequence continues at coordinate 365,808,420 of CM021109.1, forward strand.
ATTAAGTCAATAGACTAGGCCAAGGGGTAATATAACATTAAAATATAATGTTATTTAAGTGAAATGAACTTATCTCTCTGAAACTGCATCCCGAAGCCAGAATCTGAATAAACCAAATGAGTCAACTGAAGAGGAAAGTCAACTGTGCCGAGACCAAGAGGACCACTGCCAGAAATAGAATTTACTAAAAATAGTAAATTCATGAAGGTGCTCGGAATGCCAAGAAAAACATACCACTGCATAGCTCTCTGAAAACCCAAAAAGAATCCGCCTTTAAAACACCCAACCTCGAGCAAAAGCATCCTCCAAAACGCGAAACCCTAATTTTGCCACTGACTAGCCGACAACACACTCGAAAAAGGCTATCAATCACTAAAAAGTGAAGTGCCAAAAACGGGGACATTACACTATCCACCTAAGATCTACATCCTTCGAATCACTAATGATATTCTTGTTAGAACATAATATTATTAGGGGTAAAACCCTTAAAATATATAATGTTCTTATTATAATACCTTAAAAGAATTTATATTTCTTGTAAATAATTAATAAATTAATGAGCTATTAAATAGTTCTTAATTTATTAATTATGAACAAGGTTGTTATTAAAAATATATGGTAACTACCCTCTCGGGTAGTTTTCCAACCTTTCTCCCTATATTTAAGGGAGGGTTCATCACCATTTGAGTGAATGAAAATAAATAAATATATATGTTACATTTTGGAGAAAATTGCACGAGACCTGTAGAAGTTTGAAGAGGAGTATTCACAGGTTATGTCTATTTTTAATAGACTATTTTGTAAGTGTTCTTATAATAAAAGATGCTATTTTAGTGGGTTTTTTTACCAATAATGGTTTTCCTCACGTAAATCTTGTGTACTGTGCAAATTCATTGTTCGTTCTTATTAATCTATTTTTTTAATAATTTTAGATGTTAATACTTTTAATATATTTAATTATCATAGTTTAAATATTTTACATGTTCAAACAATTCTCTATTGGACGTCCATATACAAGTCTTCATTAACTCTTCTAGATATGCATCAAGCCTCCGCTAATTGACCATGAATTAAAGATCAACCAGGAATATTTCGAACAATAATAGATATATATCAAAACCCCCGATTAAATAGATATCATTATTCCATGCGCATGCTTAGGACATTAATATATATATTTTTGATATGAAACTGGAAAATACGAATGCCACCATAACTGATCATCCAATGTGATTGCTCAAACTAGAGGACCTAATATAATCATTCCATTGGTATAATTCGAACTCGTCCAATTTTGTCTCCATAGGAGACTCACAAAATTGCCTAGCATGAGACATTATAAGACCTCTCGCCCAAAAATTGCTTGTCCTCAAGCAATACGGTTATAGCATTCTAAGTCAACTTTAGAAGTGAACCATCACACTGATGTTGCGCTACTCTAATTTTAATAATCTGCTTCTCGTACTCCAACTATCTTCGTCTTTTTGGAATGCGCATAAGTGTTCATTGTCTAAACTGAAATAGATATCATTGTTTGTTCTCATACTTCATCTTTTGAGTTATCTTCTCTATGGGGATGAAGGATAATGCCAGACTCAACTCTCCCTGAAATTGTGCTTCTCCTTATGAACTAGGAGATATCTTGTGTGTGTAATGAAGTTTGCCCTTGCATAGGTTTGTTCTTCTCTTGTTATAGTTTCCTCTTCCAAACTTTCATAGGTTCTTTCTTATGTTTGCCGAGTATACTTATCTTCTTGTTTTGTCTTGAAGGTCCCCTAATACGATTTCTGCAATCACGTGTTATATGTCCATAGTTGTTGCATTTATAGCATATAACCTTATAATTCACTGGAGGAACATATGTATTGTAGTTTCTACTTGTTCACCCATAAAGATTTCTATTTTTTTTCCATCTATTGTTATATATCACTTGTGTTCTACACTCTCTTGCCTTCTGTCCAAAATGATTTCATGAGTAGCAATAGCCATGAAAGGTATTTTTGAACCTGTATGTATGAAATTGCCTCAAAGGAAAGGACTTCATAAAATTGTCCTTGTCAACTTTAGGAGGAGTCTTTGGCTGCTTGTTACTCTCATTTTTAATAGGGCTTTTGAAAGTCTCTTTGAGGCTTTTTATCTTTCCCTCATTTGTCTTCTTAGGAGTTTCTTTGGAATCTTCCTTGAATGTTTGATTTCCTTTATAGCCAAGTCTTGTTTTATTTGATGATGAACTTTGGCCATGAATGATGTCATCTAGGATTATGGTGCTTTCATCAAACTTGAGACTTGTGTTTAACTTGATGGTTGTCTTCTCCAATTCTTTCCTCACATAAACAATTTCACATTCTAGCCTTTCACAACTCTCTTCCTTGCTTTCAATTGGATTTTTACCTCCTCTTGAAATCTTTTCTCTTCTTCAATTTGAATTTTCAAACTGATGATTGTTAGCTCTACTTCCTTTATTTGATCTTTCAAATCAATGATCACCTTTTCGGATTCTTCTTGTATTTTTGCCTTCGATCTACACTCTTCTTGAAACTTTATGTTTAGATCAACAATTATCTTCTCACATTCTTCAAGGCCTTGTATTAACTCTACATTAGATTTATTTGACTCTTGTAGTAGCTCAAGTTTTTGGTTCTTCTTTCTAAGTTCTTCAATCTCATCCCTAGCGCGATAAAATTCTTCCTCAAAACATTCATGATTACCTTTACTCACAAGATGGTTTTCTCTTTCGAAGATTTCATCTTTTATTGCCAAAGGTGTTCCATTCATTACCTGCTTACTTGCATTTGCTGCTCTAACATCAATACCACGATTGGTATTTCCTTTTCCCTTATTTCCCTTTCTTTTTGTCAATTGTTTGATATCGAACGCTTCAGATAAACGTTCTTCCACTGCTTTAAGTGTGTTCAAGACATCATCACTTGATTGTAATTCAATACTAGGCTTGTTACTTGCTTCATAGAGTGATCTCACTAATGGTTTGATATCTTCTATTGTCATTATTAATCAAGTTTTTCAATATTTATCCAAAGGCTGGCAGGTTCACAAGCTTTGATACCATTGTAATGACCTGAGGTCCGGATCGATAGATTTTCGATTTATTTCTTATTGAATTGACAAAGATTGTCATCCAATATTATTAAAGCTAATTGGATTCCCGGAATTATAAATGAAATAAAATCAGACTAATGAAGTCTAATTCAAATATTAATTTGAAAATAGATATAATAGTTGTTTAAGATTTAGGCTTTAAAATCATGCTTTGAATATGTAAGAGGTTAGACATCTTTAGATTGTTGTTTCTGTAGTTATCCTTATATTCATGCAATTTTGACATAGGTGTTGTTTCTGAATTTTGCAATGTTCCACGGGGTTTCGGGGACGGGGACGGGGGATGTTAGGGGACATGTTTCAGGGACAAGGGGACAAGGGGTCTAAGTTTGGGAACGGCAGGGGGACGGTGAGGGGATGGCGGCGAGGGGGCGGCAGGGTGCTGAAATACATATAGTACTTGAAAAAATAGTTATAAAAAGATGTAGAAGTATAAGAATTATACATCTTGGAGACAACTAGGAGTCCCCAAGATATTTTGAGGACACCCCAGCATCCTCAAAGTCCTAGCGGCGTCTTGGAGACAACGACACTAGTGGTGAGATGGTGGCGCTGGTGGTGGGCTAGTGGGGGGAAGTCCCCCCCAAGTCCCCAAATCTTGGAGACGTCCCCCCTCTAGGAAACGCAAGGTTTTTTGGAGGGGACGCATCCCCGTGGAACACTGGAATTTTGCTTATTATTCATGCATCCTTACTCAAGAAAATCATGGCACCTTATAGCACTAGTTTTGTTGTTTTTTAGATACATATCTTTGCAAAAACTCTTTGATATCCTCCATGGATGAATTTGATGTCTTAATATATAAGGTTGATTTGAGAAGTTGTGTCCATTAACTTGTGATGTCTTTTGGAATGGTCATGATTCTTGGTTAGCACCTTTAATTGCTGCCTTTTCGTATGAGAGATCGCACCACTTTGTTTCAAGAATAAATCCAATTGTTTAACATCAACTAATTGTTGTGCTTCATATACTATTCACCTCCTTTTATGGATATTAGTTCCTGCCTATTCATAACAGACTCATGCCTCTTCATGACTTCACATAATTGCTGACTTTTGAATTGCACTATAATATTAATTAAGTTACACCTCATAACTAAATCGCATTATTAACACGCCTTTCCACATATCATTTAGTTATGATATAATCGCATCACATTAGACACTTATTTGAAGGCACATCATATCTAGAACATTGATCGCTGCTTAGAATATTTTTATTACTGAAATCATCACCTTAGTTCTCCTAATCGCTGTTAAACTCTTCATACACCCGATAATATACAAAACATGACTTCTACCTCTTTAGAACTTTTGATTTCTCCTATGATTCCTCGACGACTTCAATGGTGGCTTCGATTTCTGTAATCATCGGCTTCTTTGATAGGCCGGTTACAAATGTATCTCCCTGCTATTTATATATTCGACAATGGTGATTAATTCCTTTGCCAAGCCATTGCTTCCAATACCATTCCAGCATTGGGATTGACTATGAATCCTTTCATTACCATTTCTTCCAAGCTGTACTAGATGCCTAAACATTGTATATATGTTTTGCTTGAGCTTCCAAGAGGCCACGTCATGGTTATTTTTCTTATACCACATTTCTCCATCAATTGTGCTATTAAATACTTTGTTTATTTTAATTAATTTCTGCCTTTGCTTATTTTAATTAATCGCTGACTATTCCACTATCTTTTCCCATATAGGGCGGCTTAGGAAAATCAGGCAAGCAAACAGGCAAGTCCAGATTCTAATGAGTATAATCTGAGTTTTGACTTTTTCATGATGCCATGTATGGTTATCATAGATGCTATGACAAAAGATATTAAATTATCTCCATAGTATACTATCCACCTAACATTTACATCCTTCGAATCAGTAATGATATTCTCTATTGGACATCCATAACAAGTCTTTGTTAAATCCTTTGGATATGAATCGAGGCCCCACCAATCGACCGTGAATGAAAGATCGACCAAGAATATTTCGAACAACAATAATAGATGTATACCAAAAACCCCGATTAACTAGATATCATTATTCCATGTGAATGCTTAGGACATTAATATATATATTTGTAATATGAAACTGGAAAATATGAATGCCACAGTAACTGATCATCCAATGTGATTGCTCAGACTAGAGGACCTGATATAATCATTCTATCGGTATAAGTCAAACTCCTGCTATTTTGTCTCGGTAGGAGACTCACGAAATTGCCTAGCATGGGATATTAAATACGATCCTTTCAAGCAACCTTAAGAGGAATAGCTATCGACCAGTACGTAGAAGTTGATTCAATCTCCAAAACTACTTGGAAAAGATTAAAAAAATCCTTTGAGGAAGAATTCAAATTGCTAAGAGATGATAATGAGATTGTGGAAAAGACCTACAATACAAGGAAAGGTAAGCACGAGAATGTATGGGCTTACAACTGAAGACTTAAAAAATTATTGGTAAAATTACATAAGGAACCAGCATACAAACTTACAAAACGATGGTTCATCGAAGGCATTATTCCCTCATTACAAAAGAAAATGAGTGTAGTGCCTCCATCTTCATATACTGAAGCATATAATTGGATGATGGACATAGAGATTGAGGATAAAATGTCCTCATGTGGAGAAAGAAAAATAGAAGATGATGACAACTTGGATGATAGTAGTGAGGGTGAATCTAAGGCAATACAAGCACTCTGAAAAGACATGCTCCAAATGATGAAAGAGTTGAAGGCATAAAAGTAGAACAATAAGGAGAGCAAAGAACTCTAGTGCACAGAAAGTAAAATTGGACATGCTAAAACAAATTGCTTGAAGAAGCTATTTTGTGATATTTGTCGGGTCTTTGGACACTTCATTAAAGAGTGCCCTATACAATTTGAAATCCAGGAGTACACAAGTACTCTTTACATAGGGAGAACAATCTAACCCATCAAGTAAACCACTCAAATCACAAAACACTAATCCATCTGCGCATAGATCTCGAAATAGAAGGTCTAACAAAAACAAATTTCATAACATAACAATAGGAGCAAGAGTAGAACACAATATGATTCAAAAAGGGCATCCTATTATACTAAACAAGCAATGCAATGAATGGGGACACTTTTCCCAAGATTGTCAAGGTAACCAAAACAAGACTGGATTTCTCTGTAATTGGTGTGGACCAAGAGGCGACAAAGATTTTGATTGCCCTAAACAAAAGGCAACTATTAACATGATCAATATAGAAGGGAAAAACAATGAACTTTTAGCAATCAACAAAGCACAAACCAAAAAAGTATTATACCCAAACCCATGCATAGAGAAAGAACAACTAAGAGATGTATAGGTAGAAATTGAGCAAGCTATGGCAAAGGAATAATGATACTCCAACGAGAATACAAGTACTACCACACGAATCCAATTGGATCAAAAAATCGCACAGCAAGTCTGTTGTACCCCAAATCAAAAAATTTGCTACACTTAGGCATTTTGAAGAAATGAGTCAAAGTCTTGTTAAAATTGTCAAAAAAGGGTCAAAATTGGGGATTTGCATGTCTTGCATGAGGGTCAAAAACTCAAAATTTTAAAAATCTAACGATTTGGGTCTGCTCAAAGTGACCAATTCCACAAAACCCAGATTTCAATTTTTCGGTCCTAAATTTTAGGAAAATTTCTATTTTAGTAACTTTCTAAAAATAGAACTTTTTCTGGGTTTTTTTGGGTTTCTTTTGAAATGGAAGCTGGCAAAATTTTCTAAAATAGAAAGTTTTGCTTCTAGGATTCAAACTGATTTTGATTGGCTCAAAATACTTCTTCAATAGGTTGGTTCAGTCAAAATCACAAAAAGATCAATTTTGCCCTAGTGGGTTTATTTTGCTTTTTCCAAGAGCTCCAAGGTCATTAATGGAGGTCAATCAGCTGCCAGGCATCAGAGTCAAACATTCAAGCACTGAACAGAAGATGAGAAATGATGAACGTGCACGAAGATCAAAGAATGCAGAATGGAGGTTGAAGAATCTTGAAAAACTACAAAAAGTTAACTTTGTCTAGAAAGCTCAGGCGCCCTAGCTCAATCTAGGCACCCAAGATTCTTTGCCTTAGAATATTTTTCCATCCTAATAGTCAAAGCATTGGTGAGCACGAGGAATGAAGGGAAAAGTGAAAATTGCAAAATAAAAACTATCTTTGGCCCATGATTTCAAGGCACCAAATGTCAGAGTTAGGGTTTCTGCCTCCAGACCTAAGTTACCGGTTCGGTTTTGGGTTTGGGTTTTGGTTTTTTGGGTTTGGGTTTTTTGGGTTTGGGTTCGGGTTTGCGAACCCGGTTCGCCGGTTCGGGATTTTTATTTATTTTTATTTGGGTTTGTTTTGGGTTCGGTAATACAAAAACATATAAAAATCAGAAATATATACATATTTGCAGCAGTAATTAAGTTCAGAATACACCACCATATTAATAGTCAAATAACATAGCAAAAATGAAAAATACACCACCACTTTATACTCAAATCATCAAATTTCGAACATAAAAATGTAAAGTGTTTACAATCAACCATTAATAATTATTGATCATTGATCAATCTGAATCATATGGGTCATCAAGAAAAGTAGCATCATCAGCATCATTAGATGCTACATTATGTGTAGAACCATAAATAGTATTAGTGGCACTCGCACAAGCACTGCCACTAGCATTGACACTACCACTCTCATGCTCAACGGTTGCTTCAGGCTCATAGTCATCATCAATATCAAGTGCAGCTAAGTGACTTGTGGAAGCATCCAAGTCAAGCTGCTCTGGCTCAATATCCCACCTCCTTGTGTCTCCTTCTTTATAGGAACTTTGCTTGTGTGTAAGGAGGCGCAAGTTTGAATGCACATACACCAAGTCCTCTGCCTTTTTCGAATGTAGCCTATTGCGTTTTATTGAGTGGATGAAGGAGTATGTGCTCCAATTCCTCTCAGAAGAAGATGAACTAGCAACCTATTAAGACCAAACTAAATAGTTAGGAGTTACAAAATTTAACTAAATAAAAATTATTAATTAAAATTACAAAATATAAAACTTACTTGGGATAAAAAAATTCTGCAATAGGTTGGAGGTGCATGTATTCTTGCCCATGGAAATACCACCAACTATGAGCATCCACCCTAACCTTGTCTCGAAGAGCATCAAGATTCTGATCAACAGTACCAGAGCATGCAAAAGCCATGAACTCAACCCTCACTCGATCACGTTGGTCACGATCAGTGAAGAGTCTCTGAATTGCTGCCTTGTACCCTTGAGCCACTTCAACATCCCTATATGGAGCAACTCTTGGTGAAGCAGAAAGTATCTCTGGACTATAACATTTGGGACTCAATGCAAAAGCGAGAAGATGCAACGGAGTGGTCATTTTGTTCCATCTATCAACAATGATTTCCTGTAGCTCTTTGAAGAACTTTTCTTCGGGATCTTCCTCTTTTGCATTGATGATGGTTTTCATCTTCTCAATCATTGAGTCGATTCCATCATATACTTCACCCAAACAAGGTCTATCCATGTCAGTGTAACGGATCATGCTCAATATGGGCTTAGTGAAACTGACGAGATACTCAACAAGGTCCCACCAACTATCATCTAGGATCCTTTGCTTGATCCTATTTACCCTTTCATTGCCAGATTGCCTCCATATGGCCCAATTAGGGCTGATTACCACGGCAGAGAGTGCCTCACGAACCTTTATTAGTCATCTCAACACAATTGTGTTGGAGGCAAAACAAGTCTCAACAACCTGTTTGAAAATCAAAATTAAAACTAAAATATAATTTAAATTTACAAAATCAAAATTTAAAATTAACAAAAAATTAAAAAATTAAAAAATATTGAGAATTAACTTACCTTCAACAACTCCAATTTTGAGAATTGTCTAAATATTCCTTGTGTCATATGGTGGTTGGTGACAAACATTTGGATGTCTTCGCCCTCAGTATACACCTGTTTGATCCATTCAATTTTGGATCCAATTTTTTGTAGCATTAGATTAAGGGAGTGGACAGCACAAGGTGTCCAAAAAATATGTGGATACTTCTCCTCAACCAATAACCCAGCAGCCCTACAATTTTTGGCATTGTCAGTTACAACTTGCACAACATTTTGATGGCCTACTTCTTCAATAGCTTGGATAATGATGTTAGCAATAAATGGACCATCCTTCACCTGTCTTTCACAATCCACTGCTCTCAAAAACATTGCCCCTTTAGGGGACATAGCAATAACATTGATCAATGGGCGATTTTTTGCATCTTTCCATCCATCAGAAATGATGGTCACCCCTGTTTCGATCCAAGAATCCCTTATGGGCTTCAAAGAGTCTGCTACATGTTTCACCTCTTTCTCCAATAAGGTGCAACGCATCTTCTCAAAACCTGGGCCCTTAAACCCCTTTGGAGCCTCATTAATAGATTTCACCATTTTTTGCCAATATGGTCAACGAACAACATTGAATGCCAATCCATTGGCATAGATACATCTTGCTATGTCTTGCTCAGCAATCTCTCTTGCCTCATTCTGAAATGAAGCTTCCAATGGTCCCTTAGATCTTTTATTTGAAGAGGGCGCGGTTTGCTCTTGAGGGATGTCCATAAATGGATGGCTTTCTATAGTTGGAAAATAAGAAGGCGGTGTAAGGGGTTTCATGGATCGAGATCCTTTCTACAAAGGATGGCTTGTTTTACCACTGGTTGTTTTTTGGTCTGCCTTTTCTTGCTCAGGAATATATTTCAACACTATTTGTTTTGGAATGCCTTCCTCGTTTACACCTAGACATTTTTTTATGGATGTTTCAGGGATCCCGCAAAAGTGCCCTTTCACTTGACTGTATGAGCTCGAATATTGAACATGGCAATGACTACAAATCCAAACATATCCTCCACCACCTGGAAGTTGCTGAACCATTTCTACATATTTCCAAAGGGGAGAGTTTGGGTTTCTTTTGAAACGAGATAAGCTTGAGCCTGAGGAAATACCAGTTGCCATTGTAATATGGAACACTTAAGGCACAGCATATTGAAATTTTGGTATTGATTGATTGAATTTGAAACTAATAGACTTAATTAATTTCAAAAAAATGAAAAAATTGAACATGTGTTATAGACATTTAGAGGAATGAAAAGTAAAACAAAATAAAAGAGTTGAAGTCCATTTGTTAAAAAAAATGTAAAAAAAAAATCAAAAAACCTACCTCTTTTGAAGAAATCTTGCTCTATGATCTTCTTGGCAACGAATAGGCACTTGCAAGTGCTTAGGAATAGTGCAACAACCAACTTCGAACAATCTACAATCAACCTTCAAGTCTATTCAAGCTTGTGCAAGCAAAAGAGAAAGTTCAGCAATGGAGGCAAAAAATCCTTTTTTTTCATTCACAAATTGATAAATGAATATCACTTTACCTATTTCATGTTTTAGAGGCACATATTAGGGTTGGAAAGAATAAAAAATTATTACAAAGTCAACAAAGACTAAAAAAATTATTAAAAAAATGCAAAATCGTGCTTTTACGTCCGCCTGGGCACAAAATTCTACCCGGGTTCAAATCGGGTTCGAAAAATTCGAACCCTGATCGGACCCACACTCCAGGTTCCGAACCCAGTTCGAACCCACAGTGGAATTTCCGGACCCTGGGCGAATTTGGGCGAACCGGACCCGAATTTCGAACCCAAGCCCCCCAGGGCCGAACCCGGTAACTTAGCTCCAGACCATTGTTGCTCAAAATCCTCCCAGCTTCATAGTGGATCCATTAGCACGTCCATTAGATCAACCAATCAACTAGAATCTCAGATAGATTCAAGCAATCTTGACAGAGTAGCAGAATGTGAACCATGAAAATATCAAAAAATAAACTAACTCTGGAAACTTTGGGCACCCTAAGTAGCCAAGGGTGCCTAGGGTTTTGAGCCACCTAATGCAGTGATTAGGGTTTGCAAATGTGACCATTGTCTCTGGAATTCTGTCAGCTATCCAGTGATGTCTCAACCTAATCGTCGAATTCGTCTGTCACCAACAATTGCAGATCAAACAGAGGACATAGAATAGAAGGTCAAAGCCTGGAGGTTGAAAATCAAGGGAAAATGACCAAGTCTGGGAGCGATGGGCGCCCAAGGTAGCCAGGGCGCGCAAGGATTTGAGAGCTTAAAAGATAAAATTAGGGTTTGCAGTCCCCAACAACTCTTCTTCAAATTAAGTCCAGCTCTGCAATGGATTCAACGACGAGCTTGTCAGATTTGTTAATCATCAGATATCACAGAATGATCAGAGTAAAATTGTGCAGAATGAAGAAAGTCAAAAGCAAAGATGAAAATTCCCAAAAATTGACTAACTCTAGAGGAGTTGGGTGCCCCAGTTAGTCAGAGGCACCTTGAAATATACCAAGCCAATTTTTTCACTTTTTCCAATTGCAAATTACAATCAAATATGCACCCGTTAAGGTTAGCTCAAAACCAAAACGATGCTGTAAGCAACTCTACCCAGAATGTACACCAAGATCCCGATATGGGCAAGGTGTGAGCATTGGTCAGAGGATCTTAAAGAAAAGCTGATACAAAGAACTCTAACCAAGAATGCGTCGGCGAACGACGAGCATGTGGTCAGAGGATCCCTACCAACTATTAAGCTGAAATAACTCGACGTCGAGAATGTGCTTTCCAAACCGAGATGGAATGGGAGCTACCATATGACGGAGATGCTAAGAATTACAATGAAATTAAGGAAACTAAGCGAGAATGCTGAAAGTAACTCAACACCCAGAATGTGCTTTTTGACCCGGAGTGGGAAAGGAGCTACCATAGGGCAGAGATAAAGAAATACAATTGCAGTTACGTAATGTAAGGATGAGCAGTACAAATCATGATTAAGCAAGATTAAAGAGCTGCTGTCAGTACTACTATCCAACTTACAATGACATAGAGATCACCTACAAGATCAAGGGTTAGAGGTCTTCAAATTGCTGCAACAATAAAGATGTCCTTCTCAAAGCCTTTATGATTTTCTAACACCAACCCATGAAGAAGAATGTAGGATTCTCGAATTTGATATGACAGACCAGCAGCTTAATAGATCAAACTAGTACCCTTTAGACTCACTAAAATGCACTTATCTCACTCGTTACTAACTCTTTTGACTTGAAAACAAATGCATAACACCCTTATGAAGGAGGCGACCAAACTAGGACCACAAATTCCACCCAAACCCTGAATTCTTTTTAAGACACAAATCCCAAGAACATGAAATGGTACGGCCCAGCAAGAGGGGCGATTTCCTTCTAATAAATTCAAAGCTTCATCATAAAATTTGAGATTTGGCAAATAGGGGCGCCCTTACCAAGGAATCATATTGAGACAATACCCAGAAGAAGAATAATTTTATTTTCAACTCTGCAATTGAAAATCACTTACAGCCAAACATAAACAGCAACTCCAGAAAACTTTAATATGCAAGAAACAAAACTCTATAAGCAAATCCAACTACAATGCCAGCTCACTACAAAATCACTCAACTATCACTAAATCATCACTAGTTGTTGTGTTGCAAGCAAGAAGCAATGCCCAAGCTAGGAGGCCTTCATTCCTCGAAGCAATCCAATACCATTCCGGCAGAGTAACATTACTGAAGACATAAGATGCCAAAATGAAGACCCAATGCCTCCTTTTATAACTTTGTGAAGACCTTTTCCGAAGCTTCTAGAAACCCTAAACTTTCCCCCCAAGAATGGCGTCACTTTCTCAAGGCTTCAATTCGACTTTACTTTGAATTTCAACTCTTCAAAAAAACGTCCCACTAAAGGCTTCCATTTTGACTTTAGAAAATGAATAATATTTCCTCAATGGGGCGCCACCCATAAAAGACTACCTTTTAAAATAACTTTAACTTATGAGACTAGGCCAAGGGGTGTGATAACATTAAAATATAACATTATTTAAATGAACTGAACTTATCTCTCCGCAAATGCATCCCAAGGCCCAATTTGAACAAACCAACTGAGTCAACTGGAGAGGAGAGCCAACTGTGCCAAGACGAGAGGACCACTGCCAAAAATAGAATTTACTAAAGTAGTAAATTCCTGAAGGAGCTCAGAAAACGAGGAAGAACACATCACTGCGAAGCATTCGAAAAACCCAAAAGGAATCCGCCAATCAATCAACAATTTAAGACCAAGAGCAACCTCCAAAACGCGAAACCCTAATTTCACCTTACGAGTAGCCTACGGGTCTCCGGAATAGGCCAACAGTCAACTGCAAGGATCATGCTCGAGAAGGGGACATTACACGCCCAAGTTTTTGACACCCCAAATCAACTTTTCAAGAGATATAACTCACAAGAGACCCCTCTTAGAATCCTCTAAGCTATCCAACAAGTCCAACCATTAGGCAATTAGAGCTTCAAATCATCCAAAAACAACAATCCATCAGAAGATCTTGAAGCAAGTGTAAAAGTTGAAAATCATCAAAAAGAAACTAAGTTTGGAATTCTAGGCGCCCCAGGTAGCCAAGGGTGCCCAAACTTTTGAGGGCCTGAAATCAGTTTTCAAAAGAAATCATCTCTAAAAGACCCCTCTTAGAATTCATAAAGGTATCTAGCGAATCTGACAGTCAATCAATCGGGTCAGTATAGCTCCTGGATTCGTGAAATCATCTGAAGGTGAGGAAAACAAGCAAAAAATTGAAGAAATTCAAAAATGGCTAACACTGGAGATGATACCTAGGCCACCCAACTTTTTGGAGGTCAAAATGAAGTTTTTATCAGAAGATGCCTCCAAGATAATCTTCTCAGACTCAGTCAGGCTCCGCAATGGATCATTCGGACAGATCACAGGATTCTATGGGCATCTAGAAATCGAAGTCAAACAGAGGATAAAAACAAGCAAAAGTTGAAATTTCAAGAAATTTGACTAAGTCTGCTAGGGAAAAGCACCCTAGGCTAAGAAAGGCACCCAAGCCTTAATGCCTTAGAAAAAATTTCAGTTTTCATCATTCAACATCTAAAAGCGTCAACATTCGACGAACCTGGCTCAAGATTGGCTTCAAAGATTTAAAGCGGAGAATAAACCATTTTATTTATCCTCAAAACTTATTCAAGAAGACTTTAGATTTCATTATTCACTTTTTGCAGGTTGGCATCCGAGAGCAAGAGAGGAGACATAAAATTTTATTCTTTTCAAGATTCAAGAGCCAAAATGTGGTGCTTTTTCACAATTCTTCATATTTTCCTGATCAGCACACAAAGGAGCTCGCTTTTTCATGCTTTATTTCTCCAGGGCATCGATTTTTAGAAGAAGGAGGTCAATGTGATGAGCCCTGCTGGCTCAAACCTCTAACCCTTGTCTTTTATTTATCTTTTTTGTGTTTTATGTTTTTTAGCGAAGAGTTTCTAGAGAGAAATAGAAGGGGCGCACAGCATAAATGCTTATAAAATGTAAATCTGAGCTAATTTAAGCGAATTGAAATTACAGAAGGTAATAAATAAGCTCAACAATGGATTCAGAACTCATAAACATACCCGAAAGCTCCCAGATTATTTATTTAAGAAATGAAGTCCAGTTTGCCAGCCAAGATGGAGAAATCTGGCTAAATCCAGTGTAGGAAGCTACAGAAAGTGAGATCCAGCCCAGAAACTGAGGCAAATGAGAAGTATATGCCAGACGCCTAGAAGGGTGAAGAGAAACCCTCAAACTAGAAGGCGTTTCACCTAGAAAAAACCAAACGCCCTTGCACAGATAGCCACGCACTTCAAGCAAAAAGCCCAAATGTCAACTCTGAAGGTACGGCCGTGATGTCAAATGCCTGCCATGATGAAAGGTCACCATCTCCACAAACCCTCCTGTCTTTGATAAAGAACTCAACAAAACTCTAATAAAGCACAATAGAACCTCTGTATGAAGCTCTCACAAACTGCACAAATTCGACTGGTCTCTCACAATCTCAAAAGTGCTCAACACTGAAGAGATTTCATTCTCCAATGGAAGATTGCTCAAAAACCTGATCACAGGTGAAAGCACAGGAAAAATGTCCAAGGCAAAGTTGCAATATTGAAGAAGTCCATTTCTCATTGCCAAAATGCCATATATGCAAAAAGGCACGACTTCCAAGAAAGATATGCCCTTCTTCATATTTTAAATCTTTTAAAATATATTTAAGTCATTTCAATAGTTTTTGACTTAAATACTTGGGCGCCCTTTTATATTTTAAAGTATTAAAATATTAAATCACCTTTATAGAATATTTAAGTGATATAAAATGTATAAAGTCAATTTGACTTTATAATAAGGCATTAAGTTAATTAATTAACTCAAATCACTTAAAAATCCATAACTCTCTCAAAACTCCAAATATTTCCGTGCCGTTAGAAGCTGTCAACCCCTGAACTGCTAATGCCTGCTGTGAACCAATCACTAGGCTCTGAAAACAAGAACGACCAAGCTCTCTAGAAAGTACCACTGACCCTCTAACCAAATCCAGCTAGCCCACGAGAGTCTAAGTAATAGGCTAACCATCATCAAACAAGATCACGCCGAAAAGGGGGACATTACAGTCAATTTTTTCAATTTCCAACGATCTAGGTCAGCTTGGTTTTCAATTCTCTACAAATTTGGGAAATTTTCAAGTTTTCAAGAAACTGCTTTTTCATGCATGTCCAAAAAATCTTTAGTATTTTCAGAATTCGATCATCTGGGACCTTCTCAAATGTAATTCTCGACAATACCCAGCTCTCAACTTTTTTCGAGAAAATCCAAAAATTTTAGGGTTTGCTGCTTTTTCAACCAGCCATCAACATTTTTCAAAATGGACGATTTGGGTCTCTTTGCAACGAGATTCTACATAAAATCCATATCTCCGATTATTTTTGAAAAATTTGTCATTTTGAAGAAGAAAAATCAGCAAGCTATTTTTAGTATTTGTGTTGAGCTTGTCCGAGCATAGTCAAGTTTACAGTCAATCTTCAAGTTTTTTGGCATAGAGTACCATCCCATCGAATTCAGAACCAAGCCAATGTTTTATCATGATCGTATCAAACCAGTGTTCAATTTGCGTGCTTTGAAAGACGCAGGCTATGTTGCAGTCGAACATCTTGGTCATTTTGGGTTGTTTACAGCCTCAGGCAATGTTGAGAAGTGCTTTGAGGAAAAGGACAAGTATTGGAAAAAGTTGTACAATACTCTTTTGTGGGAGAATCAAGAGAAGTGTCAGAAGCATAAAGTTGCAGAGCCGCCAAGTTATCAGTTAGTGAGTCATCGTTTGGGGCAGCGATGTTTTTCAAGAATAGAACTCATAAAGCAGCTGAAGATGTCAAGATTCTCTAAGTTCAATTGCAAAAGGGGAGAAGATCCTAGAAAAGCAGAATATGGCTATAGATAGTATCAACACTCCTGATAGAGAGGTAGTTTCCAGCTTTTTGGCGGATATGGTTGAGATTTAAAGCAATAGTGAACTTGAAGCTTTCTTCTAGCTTTCTTTCCATTCTTGTCTCACGCTTTCTTTCTATTCTTGTCTCTATTTTTGTCCATTCTTTGAAGAAGAAGGAAATCAAAATGTAATAGTTGGCACTTTCCGTGTTTTTAGGTTTTCATAGGTTGTTAGATGCTTATCCTAGATTAGTTTTACAATTAAAGCTTGCTTGTTGGCAAGTCTTAGTTGTAAAAGCAAGGAGATTTTAGGGTTCCCTACTCCTCTGCTTGTGTATAAATAAGGGCAGCCTTGCCCATTTATTTTTAATGATGCTCGTGATAACAAAATGCTGAGCCTACTAGTGCCTTCTCATTGTTATTCAGTGTTATTCACTTAGTATTGAGAGCAAGCTTGCATACCTCCTTTAGCTGCAAAATATTGTTCAATCCATGTGTCTTCTATCAATGTATCATGGTTGATCGCAAAACTGTATGCCTATTTTGCTACAATCCTACTGTCCCAAGAGTGTAATCTTTTGTTCTTAAGATTTGAGAAAATAAAGTCGTGTCTGCTTTGCTTCCCTGATATAATGTCTCAGATTTCCGTTTTATGTGTTACGCTTATATGATCTCTATTTCAGCTTGCATTGAAATTTCAGTAGATGTGTGTTGGGATAAACTATAAAGTTTGTTTAAGTATTTGTGTCAAAGAATCATTCCCCGTTCATTTCTAACTCTCTTGCTCTGCATTTACTTGAGGAGTTAGAAACGTCATTAGCGTAGGCTTTGTCATAGTTGAACTTCCAAAAGAGAAAACCTTAGCTACGGCGCTTGAGTTCTATAACCTTGTGCTCTTAGCTGAACAAAAAGATAGGCAAATTAGTTTTAATTTACTTTCTTAAGCAACATCAGCAAAGAGGGAGCTTCCCCTCCTAATTCAAAGAGCAGTTTATCTGTGCATAGTTGTTTGTTTCTAATTCACATACCAGAGGTGCGAATTGAAACACCAACAAAGTCTTACAAACCACGACACCTATTAACATGGCAGATCTCTTACAAACTATGCCTCAATTGAAGACTACAATCATTGTTGCAACATCAAGTAACCAAGAAAAAATGGGTGATCCAAGATAAAGCCAAAGACACAATAGTGGAGCCTCCACTCCATGGTGAGCAAATAATTGATCCCATGCTACTAATGGCAAACATGACAAAAAGACCCATTGTTGTACATATGGAAATCCTTGGGAGGACTCTTACAAACACAATTATTGATGGGCGCTCGAGAGTAAATGTACTTCCTGAAGACACATGGAAGAGTCTCAAGAAACCCACTATTTGGCCACTGACCTTTCAATTGGTAGGAGTTGACCAGCAAGGGATAAAAGTCTTAGGAGTCCTAATGGGCTTCCTGAAGACATGTGGAAGAGTCTCAAGATACCCACTATTTGGCCACCAACCTTTCAATTGGTAGGAGTTGAGCAGCAAGGGATAAAAGTCTTAGGGATCCTAATGGGCTAGAAGGTATGAATTGGAACTCAATTATTTCTATAAATGAAAAGGGCCTATGATGCATTGTTGGGTTGGGGATGGCTAATAGGAACCAAAGTCAACAACAATTTGAAGAAAAATACAATATCCACTGAGAATAAAGGTAGAAAATATATAATTGATTTGAAAAATCAAGTCGTGAGTGAGGAGGCAGCTTCCTCAGATTTAGACTCAAAACCAAGGCAAACATAGGGAGAAAACGAGAAAGGCCTTAGAAGCCAAACCAAGAAGGGATATTGGGCCTACAACACTGCTACGAAGATGAAACAAATTCCCTAAATGGACTATTTCATTGGTAGCTAGAGGATTATGAGATCTTCCAACCAGAGTGTAATAAGATCCAAATTATGAAAACTACGGAGGATAAGAAAGAAAGGAAAGACGCACAAGGAGATTGTTTAACATCCAAAAATAATACATTCCCATTAGAGTACTGATAATACAAAGGGAACGCATGATTAGATGAGACACCAGCATATGACATTAAGCAAAATAAACATATCAAGTATAAAGAACCCCTAACAAAAAAAGTAAATTCGAGGGAAGAAGGAAGTTCGGAGGCAATAATGGTTGGCAATGACTAGCACCCAGTATTAAATAAGGTATAATTTAAAATTTTCAGAAAATCCAAGGATGTTTTTGTGTGGACCTTTGGAGTTATGTGTACACTAAATCCTTATTGTACCAAGAGCATAGCCAGTAAGAAAGTGACCATATCAAATGAACCAGAATTATGCAACTAAGGTCCAAGACAAAATAAATAAAATGCTAGAAGCAAAGATCATATTCAAGGTGGCAACTAGTGAATGGGTATCACCAATAGTCATCTCACTAAAGGAGTCCAACCAAATTAGAATTTGTATATACTTCAAAGTCTCGACACATTGACTATTAAAAACCCATTTCCCATATCTTTCACAAATTCCATCCATGAGGAAGTGGCAGGCCATGAAATATACTCCTTTATGGAAGGATTCTTCGACTACAATTAAAACAATATTGCCAAAGAAGATAAACTATAAACCACTTTTGTAGTGGAAGATGGAGTATACACATACAAGAAAATGTCATTTGGCTTATGCTATGCTCCTACAACATTTCAATGAATAATTCTACATATTTTCAACAAGATGTCTATTGGAAATTTTAACGCCTTCCTAGATGACTG
Organism: Sequoiadendron giganteum; assembly: GCA_007115665.2. Lineage (NCBI taxonomy): Eukaryota > Viridiplantae > Streptophyta > Pinopsida > Cupressales > Cupressaceae > Sequoiadendron > Sequoiadendron giganteum. The sequence goes on from CM021109.1 coordinate 365,827,660, forward strand.
GTCAACCTATAGTGACCAGCAAACTCATTTAAAAGCATTAGTTGAGTGCATGGAACAATGCAGATCAGCAAGATTAGCTTTCAATCCAAGTACATGCCAATTCAAGGTCCAAGGCAATATCCAAGGGCATATCGTCTGTAAGGCCAAATTAAAAACAAACCCAGAGAAAGTGAGGGTGATCATAGAAACAAAAGCTCCAAGGACATCACAAGCATCAAATCATTTCCAAGACATGTCAAGTACTACTAAAGGTTTATCAAAAAAGTTGCCCAATTATCACACCCTTTAGATGTACTAACAAGAGAGTAGCATTTCTATGGTCAGAGGAACAAGACAAGGCATTCAATGAGTTAAAGGTACGTCTAATTACTTCCCATACCTTAGCATATTCTAATTGGAATAAAGAATTTCATGTTCACATAGATGCATCCAACTTTGCCATTGGAGATACTCTAGCACAAGTCATACAATAAGGGCTCAACTAATCGATGTTCTTCATAAGCCATCTCTTGTCAAATGTAGAACACAACTACAGCACAACAGAAAGAGAAGCATTGGGCATGGTATACTTAGTGGAGAAGTTCAAAAACTACCTACCGGAATCTCCATTTACCTTTTTTGTGGATCACCAAGCACTGATGTATATGTTAGATATATCAATTATTCAAGGTCGAGTAAGTAGATGGATACTCTTACTCTAGAAATTTACATTCACCATTATCGTTCAACCTAGGAAAAGCCATGTGATTGCAAAACAACTTTCAAGAATTAAATCAAGGGAACCACCCAAGAGAATCAATGAGGACTTCCCAAATGCTCATCTATTGCAAATCATTACCACCATAACAAAAACATTGGTGAATACATGTCAACTACATTTCCAAAGGCATGCCACCATAAGAAAGGGGGAAATTGACACTAAAAAATAAGGTGTTCCAATCGATTAACGGGCTACTCTATAAAATGTGTCTTGCCCACATCCTACGGAGATGTGTGATGATGGAAGAAGTGATGTGTATTAGAAGAGGCACATGAGCTTGCAAGTGGCCACAAGGGACCAAACGCCACCATATGAAAAGTCCTCACAGGCCTATAGTGGCCAACCCTCCACACAGATGTAAGGGAGTGGGCTGTGGGATGCGAAACATGCCAAAAAGTAGGAAAGCCACTAAAGAGAGACTTTATGCCACTCTCACCATCTTAGCCAAAGGAATTATTTGAATGGTGAAGGCTAGATTTTATAGGCCCTCTTAAATCTTGTCAACTTCACGTATGTAAATACATCAAAATAGCCACATAAAACTTGACAAATTGTGCAAAAGAAAGAGCACTACTAGACAACACCGCATTGAGTACGAAAAGATTTATTTACAAGGTTCGACATCTTCATCCAAATAACCAGTGATAGAGGGGGGCACTTTGTAAATCATGTAATCCGGTTGATGATGAGTGAGTTCCAAATCTTCAACACCTTATCTAGTCCATACTACCTGAGAGTGAATGGACAAGCAAAGTCGACAAACAAACTACTTATTTTTGTTGTCCATAAATCCTGTGGCGTTGAAGGTATAGATTTCACGGAAAAGCTACCAGTAACGTTATGGGCCTACAGAATGACATACAAGGTAACTATGGGACATACCCCTTTTCAATTGATGTATGAACAAGAAGCTACAGTCCCCATGTAATACAAGGTACCCAACCTGCAAAAAGCCATAGAGAATAGATTGGGTGACACCGAAAATTTGAAAGAACGACTCTTCAATTGATTAAATTGGATGAAAGATGAATAATGGTATAGTGGGCAACTAAAGTTATGCAAAAGAGGAGGAAATACTAGCACAACAAACACCTCCAATGAATGGAATTCAAATCGAGATAATTAGTACTAAGGTATAACAGTCATAATGAAATTAAAAAGGGTAAGTTTAAGATTATGTGGCTATGACCATTTAAGATTTGAGAAGTCTTGGGGAACATATCTATAAGATTAGAAAATCTAGACAGCACTATAATAAAAGACGTTGTCAATTGTTCTAAATTGAAGATCTATAAGAAGAGACAAGAAGCCCAAACCACCATATATATGATAGATTGGAAGGCTAGAGATGATGAAGAAGTAACCAAAGAGATCCTAGAGAAGCCTTAAAAAATAATTGGAAATGCTATTGCCCGAACACACCCACTCTTGGCGAAATGTTTGTTTGACCCATCAACTAAATGGATAAAGATATATGACAAATGGAGGTTCCATGCCCCATATTTTGGGGCACGATCAGGGTACATCGATTATGACTTACATTTGGAAGAGGCAAGATTAGAGTAATCTTATGAAGGGATAAGCAAAGAAGACTATAATAAACCTACAAATAGATATTTGGATTTCTTCCACCAATACCCTTTTTTACTTTCAAGTGAAGAAATTGTTCAATGTCTTCATCCAATCATGATGGTGAAACGTTTCATTGTTGTGGAATGCTCAAGCTATGATCAAGCCATTCAAGAACATGCAAAAAGACATCACTCAATACAATATGATGCAACTACCACCCTACATACCACGAACAACTAGAGTTTGGCAAACGATACATAATCCCTCAACCAATCCATCCTTATGGGGGGAAGAAGTCACGTGGTGTTGGCAACAAGTAGGATGATTTATTGACTCCCTGCGAAACAAAATTAATAAGTTATGGAAATAAATTCCTTGGTTGAAGATATTTTTCGATTACAATATATTGAAACTTGTTGTATGAATGAATGTCACAAAGGACCTACGCAAGTTGTATAATGAGGCACAAAATGGAGGTAAAATTTGCTAAAAGAATTAAATTCCAAGGGTGAAAAAAGAAAATCAAAAAATAAGGAAAGATTGAAAATTAAAAGGAGAAAATATTATATTGAAAAAATTAATAACAAGAAAAGAAAATTTGGTGAAGAAATTGGAGAATATAATAAAATAAGAAAAAGTACAAATTGCAAGTCATCATTGACTTCACAGCCTATAAAAACTTCATACAACCTATTGCCTTTAATGCTACCCTACATCTTGTTTCAAACACAAATCTTTCTACCATACAGCATGATTCGATTGTGTCTATGATATGGCTCGATTTATCATTTTACACCATATGGCTTGCTATATTTCTTCCCACCGTACATAGTTTTGAACTCCTTCCCACCATATGGTCAATTACATTCCTTCCAATCATACAGCTTGCTACACTCATTTCTACTACACGACATGCTTTGATTCCATTTCCTCTAACCATATGATTTGTTATAGTGTCTGTCGCTATACGATCTACTACAATGTTCATCGTCGTACATTTTGCTACAACATTTCTCACCATACGCTCTACTATAGACACCTTCATCACACAGTATGCAATAAACCCATGCACTATACAAAAAAACAATTATTTGGTCACCGTCTAACTCCTCCATAAGCTTGTCATGTTTTGCACCATACGATCTGAGAATCTTCCATCCCTCGAACTTCAAGTTGCAACAGAACTATTCCCTACTTCAATCAAATACTCAACAATCAATTACAATAACCACTTGTACCATCAAGGGAAGTTAAAAAGAATTGTTATTATCATGAGTTAGAAGTATATTTTTCCCAATATATTATAGTTCAAAAGTTCCAATCTTCATCAAGAATGGTTGGAAAAGGAAAAAAATTAGCTGCTACAAGTATACTTCAAGTAGCTCAATATATAGGCATAAGATTTTGACATTGGAAAAAGCAAAGGGGAAGAGGACTCATTGGGAGCAAACAAATAAAGAAGCAAATACAGTGGAGTCACTAACCTGGGAAAGTTTGATAGCCAGTGAATGCAGATTATGGTGAGTGAACAGTCTAGAAGACCATCTATTAGAGGTTGCACTACAAGATGCTCAGGTAGATAAAGTAATACAAATTCCTTAACTTAATTTTGAGGAATTTGTACAGTATTTAACAAGCATGGTCGCTAATTATGATTGAAAAAAACAAAAATCTATCATACAATGCATGGACTCCACAATGGTTATTACATATATTCCAAAGGAATTTCATTAGGTCTTTGCTATCCCGTGTTCAAGAATTTCAATATCTAAACCCTCTACCAATATCAACCAAAGCAAAAAGAAGTGACCATCTAGATACTCTCTCAAGATAACCTTGCTCCACAAGACCAGGCAAATATTGGAGCAAACCTAACCAAGGCCTCCAAAAAGGATTACCTAGCAAACAAAGAATGGAAGTGTATACTAGACCTCTTTCAAAATAAATTAATGGGGTCAAAACGAGCATCAAACATACAAATGTGGATAATCAAGTATATGGTCGACCTCAACAAAAGAATGATTTTTAATTGGGCTGAAATTTTATCAACTCACATTCAGAATTTTTTGTCTTTGCAGCACAAAACCTTTTACATGACACAACAAGCAATCACCTTATTCTTGTGGCAAGAAGGTTCAAACCCAACCAAGAATATGATTCCTCAAGGCCATCTATTCTTAGATGGATGTATCTCAACATATTGGTTTTGACAGGCAAAGGTGATGAAACCAAAGCAATCCTATGTAAGGGGAAAAATAGACAAACAGACACCTCTTTTCAAAAGGACTCTATAGAGAGGCAATAGCAATGAAGACAAGGAAGTTGAAATTATTGAAGTGACTATATCTCCTTCCTACACTCCACTTCCAAAGCCACCTCCAGATACTACACCAATCGTTCTTCCAAAAGATACATCAAACCAAATTGATAAATGATTGAGCTTACTTGGGGCTCCCATTAAGGTTGTGGAATACCCACCTTTGAGTCCTCTGCAAAAGGTAGCCAGAGGTAAATCTACAACAGCTTGAAAGAGACCTACAACAACTAGAGGGTAGTTTGCCACAACCAAAGACAAGTGCTACACCGTTGCCAATAGGTAGTTCCCCTAAATTGCAGGCTAATCCACAATTGCATGAGGAGTCTGACTCAACAAGTGATGAGGAGATTACCATACAACTCTCTAAACCTGATCCAAGTGATCCACTAGGGAGTATTCAGCAATGCATCTGGGACTTGGAGCCAATGGCTTACATCATGAGCAAGGTGGAAAATATGGCTTGCAAATTGGATAGTACCCATTCTCCCTTGGTCCTACAATAAGCTCAACAAATTCAATGTTTTATTGAGGAAGAGTACCATGAAGACTTTGCCAAAATATTTTTCTCTCATGGTTAACCCACCATTGAGACACAAGAGATAACATAGTTCAGGCATCCTACACATATTGCCCCTGCCTTTGGAGGCTCGAATGGTTAGGTATTAGGAGCACTATACTCCATTGAGTCCAATTTTCGCTCCTTATATGTCCTACTATAGTGAGAAATAGCCACGCATCAAACCATTGAAGCCTAAATTGAGGAGTCCACTCGCATCTCTCAAAAGATCAAACAAGAACACGATGATCAAAGTCAAAGCTTTCAAACCTATTTGGCCCATCAAACACTCCTCATTGAGTTTGAGAAACTAAAGGTGGCAAACAAGGAGAGGATCATTACTCAAAAGGACTGAGACATTGCAAACAAAGTCACAATTGGTTGAGAAGGAAAGGGAAATTGCAAACAAAGTCACAATTGGTTGAAACTTGCTAATGAGAAGGCTAAATCTCAATGTTTGAGGCAATTCAAATGGTCAAACTTTCACGAGAAAGATAACTCTTGCAAGTTGATTAGCTGAACCAACAAACAAAGGAAGTTTACAAATTCAGTTAGTTTCTACACCTCTCCATCTTCTATCTCCCAGAAAAAAAAGGACGTCTCCTCACTCATCCCATCAATCATAGTCATGGCTACTCTAGTTTCTATCGTCTAGAAGATGAGATTTCATTTAGGGGGTATAGTGTAGATAAATTACATATTAGTTTACTTGTGTTATATTTTACAATCGACAAGAATAGTTAAGACTCGTCAGTTGGATTGAATAGATTTGAGTGGTTGTCGATGGTTGGGAAGTCCTTAGCAACCGTCAACAAATTTAAATATTTCCTTCTAGTTGAGACAAGGGACCGCATTGTGCAAGAAGTTCCTAACCCCAAATTTTTTATTAAGAGTATCGATGAATAAAATATACTTGTTATACTCTCTCATTTCATATGTTGTTTAGTATGTTCTTATCTAGTTCAATTCTTCATGGATAACTCTATTGCTTCACCCTATTAATTGCCTAACCATAGAAGAAGTATGCACATGGAAGATGTTTAATGATCAAGAGGATCTTGCCAAGGTGTTGAGCAATCTTGATGTTCAAATGAAAGAAGACCAAGATCTTTGTATACAACTTCAAAAATTCATAGTTTAGGTAGCAAGTGAAGATTCTTCAACTATTTGAATCAAAGATCCAATTTTCAAATATTGGGATCTTGTTGGAGAAAGTCTAGTTTATTGAGATTGCCTGGAGTGAATGACTTGAAGAATTGATGAGGGCGAAGTAGAGGATGTACACTTGCCCACAAATCAGATTCTTGCTAAAGATTACTATTTGAAGATTTTTTAGAGTGAGTGGCCTGGTTTTATAAGAATGTGGAAATATATCGTAGGCCTTGGACTTCACATTTCCACCCAGCTCAAGGGTACTGTTTGGTGAATTTTCAGGGTGTGGTATATAAGGCTAAAAAAATTCATGGTGCAGCTTGGGTTTATAAGAATTGTGGGAATCTATCTTAGGCCCTGGACTCCAAATTTCCAGCCAAATACCAAGTTATTAGGCAAAATACCGATCTGGTTGAGATTAGATAAGCTTCTCCCCAAACTCTGGGATGATTAAATCATGGAAATCCTATGCAATCATGTGGGAAAATTTGTGTGTATTTGAGATACAGCCGGAAGCACAAAGCTTTCCCACTTATGCTAAGCAGTGTTCAAGTAGATCTATCCAAACCAATTCTGGAGGCAATCAGAATCTGTTCTTCTAAAAGTGGTAGGCAGCAGGAAATTGATAGTGAATACTTCTCAATTAGACATGTGATGCATGACTGCAAGAATGATGAAACAACAAAGGCCAATTTTTCTATGTTCCATGGCGTTTTGGGGACAGGGACGGGGGGACAGCAGGGGACGCGTTTCCAGGACGTTTCCTAGGGGGCCATTTTTAGGGGATGGTAGGGTACGGCAATATAAAAAATACATATATATATATATATGATTTTTTCAAAATTTATTAATATATTATAGTGAGAGGGAAAGAGAGAGAGATATGTCAATAAATTAATAATTGATAACAACA
>CM021109.1:365835029-366007597 GCA_007115665.2 Sequoiadendron giganteum
TTATTATTGTAGCCTATGATCCAGGTATGTCTGTATTTCATTGGGAATCGATATAAATTAGATTTTGAAGGAAATGTCTGCTGCTGTAATCAAATCAGACTTATATCAGACCTGTAATGCAATGTATTCAGACTTGATATAGTGCAAATAAAATCAGATTTGAGGTTGAATGTTTCATATTTGTTGATGTTATGATAGTAGTTATCATTTCTATGTTTTATGCAAATGATTCGGCATTAAAATTCAATCAAACATAAGCATAAACATTCAGAAAACAGAACTCAGTCACTTTGCATGCCAAGTGTTCGACAAAATGTCAAACAACCCAAACTCAAAAATCACCTTAGAAAGGAGGGCGATTTATTTAAAAAACCAATTTTTTAAATGTTTTTTAACCCAGGAAGCTCCCTGTCTATGGGGGACAGCTAGCCATTCCCGGTACGGTGAGGGACATTTCCAATGGCCCCCATCCGTACCGGGGACAGGGAAATGTCCCCTACCCTCCCTGTCTATGGGGGACAGCTAGCCATTCCCGGTACGATGAGGGACATTTCCAACGGCCCCCATCCGTACCGGGGACAAGGAAACGTCCCCAAAGGGTAGTGGACGTTTCCTCCCGTTTCTTGCTAGTTGGACTGTTTCGGGGACGGCTGGGGGACGTCCCCTTTGCGTCCCCCCGTCCCGGGGATGGCAGGGGACGGGGACAGTGGGTTTTGGGGCAGGGGACGCATCCCCATGTAACACAGCAATTTTTGTGTGGGATTCAAAATCACCTCCATAGAAAAACAAACCCTTTAAGACAATTAAAATGGAGGTGCCAAAGAACATAGCAGCAGAACTAAAAGCAGAATTAGAGCAGTGAAATCACAACATATCTTGAGATTAGAAAGGTGGTGGAGTCCAGAAACAAGGAATGAGCTAATGTAGAAATAATCCAAGGCCATGTAACAAAATCGATAGAAAGACTTGATAAACAGGCCTTAAATGAAGAAGGAGAAATTTGTGGGGAGGATTCATTGGGTGATCTGCAAGGGTTTATAATAATTCTCAAAATCTGAAGCTGATCACATCATGGTAGATGGTAACTCCAAGTCAAAAAACAGTAAGTTGGAGAAAACATTCAGAAGTGAAGAACTATCAATAGCCCTTCAAAGAAATCAAAGGGGTATTGCAAAAATACACACCAGTCCAGCTACAAGACCACTGGAGTCATACATGCTGAAGGCCACAAACCTGAACAAGTAAAGATCCAGCTAAAACACAAGCAGCCTTGGAAACTGGACAGTAAAAGAAGTAGAATAGCAACACTTTGAGTGGAATGGATAAACCTTCTGTTGGCTTGTCAAAACATGGTTGGCACACATTTTGACATGCCAACACCATCCCCCACGAGTATATGAAGGCTAAAAGTTGGAATATCAGGCACTTAAAAGCTGCTTTATTCCATGGCTGACTCAGAATCAGATACCAGATAAAGTAGTCTTTCAAAACAACAAGGCATGTGACAATCATTTCCAACTCATTGTTAATGCTTTTTGGAAGAATTGTGATTGGAAAATTGAAGGGGTAGGATTGGCAGAACTACTAGCTGTGTTGTGAAATCCTAAGAACTTCTGTGATATTTTGATCTCTCAATCTTATCATATTTTGAACTTATTTATGAAGGATTTGGGAGAAAAACCTTCATTTATGCCATTTTCAAAATCTATGGGCTAGTGGTCGTTGATGGAACAACGAATTGCTCAAAAAAAGTAGAGATTTTCATAGAACTTGCCATTTTCAATGAGTCTAAAGTTCGAGAAGGATCATAGGCCTAGAGGCATCCCTTTCAAATTTGAATCCATTAGGATGAAGGACCCCTCCTTTGAAGAAAATCTCAAACCATCAAAGAAAAAATCTATGAAGACTCAAAAGATATATTTTGTGATAAAAACTGTGTCAAATTGGGCAAGAAGATATGATAAGGGGCACCTTGAAGCACAGTTATTATTTGACTGTATATGCATTAAAAGATAATATATATTCCATAAATATTGGAGGACCATACAAATGCAAGCATCTCCAACAAATTTGATCAAGTTTTCTGAGATGTTTTGAAAATTAGAAATCCAAGATCATAAGTACCATGGTACATTAGCACTGCACATGGAGACAGAATGATAAAAGAAACTATGGACAAGTGAAATATGAATGGCATGGGACAATACAAGAAAAGAATAAAATGATATTACCAAACAATAAATAATACAAAATGGAAAACCAATTGTCAGAACCAAAGATCAAATGAAAGGTTGATAAATTTATCGTGATAGAACTAATAATTTAATGGACAAACGTTGACACCACCCTCATAATTACATGTCATACTTATCTATGTGATGTCACGTTCAGCTTCCCTTCTCAATATGGCAATTTAAAGATTTATTTACTAAAATTTATAGAACACTGCATTGATGATAAAAAATGAGATGACTAATAGACCACAGATTGAAGAGCTTACAGAAAATATACCAATTAATTTGACTGGGACATGGATCAGATTCCAAGATATTTGAGGTACAAAGAGAAGAAACTTTCAACCTAACTTTTATATCAAAAAAGGGAGCACAATATTCTAGACCTACATTCAACATATAAAGAAGCAAGATGACCCACTTTCGTAAACATGCTCAAAACCAGTCTTTGAAAGTTTGAAAGTAACTTTTTCCTCTTATATTGCAAATAGGAAAAGCAATGTACGAATTGGAATTGTTCTATATTTTTCTGCAATGCAATTCATAGACCAAGGTAGAAGAATATAATTAACATATATGACTACATGAAGATGGAGAGTTAAACAAGCAAGCATCACTAACAGCTCCTTCAAAAGGAAATGAATATTCACTGTATTACACTGCAGACATAGGCAACAAGCATTTCAACCATTCATAAATTTCCCATTTGCTAATACAGAATAGCAGATGCCAACAGTGTCTCTCTACAACTTGTATTAGCTAGCTAAAAAAATTGATTCATAAGCATAATCACTAAAAAGATTCGGAGGCAAAGATCAGAAATTCCAACCACACAAGGACTTAATACCAAGCTTTTGGATAAACAAATGGAAACATTATAATGACTATCTTGTAGTAGATGAGATGTTAACATACAATGAGGTCCAATGTAAATCTGGTAAATATATAGAATCCTTATATGGTTCATGGGGAAGCAAGTAAGCTCTATATAAAAAGGTATACTATATGCAAGTAAAAACACCACAACATATTGGTAGAAGCAACTTATTAGATTATAGCTGTGACTAAATATACATGAAGCATGGACCCATACCATGCCTTTCGACATAGATATGATATTCCTTGTCTTTCCTTAGGCTTATGAATGGCATGAAAAAGAAATCAAGTATTCATTGAAGGGGACAAAAAAGAAAATAGATAAATAAATGTTTTAGAGAGACAATGGAAACATTACAATGACTCTTTTGGAATAGATCAGAATCATCAGATGTTAGCATACAATGAGGTCCAATGTTAAATCTGGGAAATAGATAGAATCCTTATATGGTTCACAGGGAAGCAAATAAGCGCTGTATAAAAAGGTATACTACATACAAGTTGCAACTCCACAAAATATTGGTAGAAGCAACTTATTAGATGATATCTATATGACTAAATATATGCAGCATGGGCTAATACCATGTTTTTGGACAAGGTATGATCTGAATACTGTCAAGGATATGGTTAACGGTCCTTGCCTCTTCCCTAGGCTTACGACTGACATAAAGAAGAAATCATCAAGCATTCTTTGCAGAGGACAACAAAGAAAATAGATTAATCCTCTAATTATTTCTCAACAAAAGAGTTAAGATGTATTGTATCAGCCGAAGCTACAAGATAAGCCTAAGAATACATTCTAAGCACTTACAAAATTTAGATGACATTTTATTATTCAAATGTCAGTATAGTTCTTGTACTTTCAATTGGTGAGATTTCTTAAGAAAAATTTCAATACTGATACAGCTAACCATCTACATTATATAACAAGGCATCAATTATATACTTACTGCTGATGCCGTAAAACTGTTTCACCATCCATCAATGTGGATGCAAAGAACTTAGATTTTTTTATAGATCTACTATTTTCTTCTAACCACTGCCGGTATGGGTTTCCCATGGCAACATGTTTCTTTACCTCTGTATTCTCATACACCTGTAAATCAAATACAGTCTTAAAAAATGCACTTTTCACAATTTCAATTTTACAACATAACAAAGCAGCCAAATTTAAACAATGATGGATTCCAACAAAAGAAGAAAAAGGCAAACCAAACATGAAAACATACACAGTTGATTACCTAAGACTAGGATAAATATAATAAAGTATAAGTCAATAAGATTTCAGCTAAAAAAGGGAGTTATCATCCTTTTTTTAATAGAAACATACACCTCATATTACATAAAATTCCTTTCCCCACATTTTTCCTAATAAGCCCACTCAAGCTCAAATTGCAGCTTTTTTCTTAGCTTTGAAAGCTGACAAATTCAATGTTGGGAAGTACGGTCATATAATTTGACATGATTAAATGATTATGGTCTATAGCTATATATCGTTATGCTATATTTTTCTACCATATAGTGTCCTAAAAGTGAGCATTAATTTAGGATAAGGAAATTATTCAAGCAGTTTTACAAGGGGTTACCGGGTGCCCTAAGTAAAATATTAGGTATTATAGAGACTAGTCACATAAGAGAATTCTGAGTGAGAATGTGACAAAAAAGACTATTGCACGTAGAGGTACATTAAATAAAGGGAATCTCCCATCTATGGTTACCTATCATTCTTAGAATCTGTCTCTTGTGTTGTAATTAATTTCCATATGAATGGAGTTTGGACTGTTAATTTTCAAGTTAGACCTTCACCACTTTCACTGCACTTGCAGATTGTTGTATCTGTTTTTGTGACATAGGTTATGGTCTAAAGCTTTTCAAGGTATCAAAGTATATCAAATTGCCAAACTTTGGTGCACCTTTGGTTTCACTGGACAAGATGATCAACAATGATATGGTTGAAAATCAATGCTGAAAAACTTACAAGTACTCACAGAACTCGTGGGTACTCGTGCATCAAACATGCCAGTGAGTTACTCACCCAAAACTCATCGCCTAGTTTTGCAAAAATTTGCGGCAGTTTTTAGTAAAAAAATAACAAAAAATGCACAGATTTTTACCTAAAACACATGAATAACTCGTCCAAACCTAGTATAAAACCGATTTTAATCAAAATGCAAATTTTTTTTAGGGTTTCCGTGTGTTTTCTGGACACCAAAAAAAAGGCATGTGAATGAGGGCACAACAACGACATGCAACTAAGGGCACAGCAGCAACATGCGACTGTAAGTCTATCGGTCTACAGATTCTTGTTTACTCAATGCTCCCATGTGCAATTTAACAAATGTAAATACCAAATATAGTGAACTATGGTATGCCTAAAGCTACATCATCAGTTCTTATCATAATTTTTATGTTTAATGTTAATGTCATCAAGGAAAATAGAAATTGGTTAGTGCGACAAGGTGAGTCTAATACCAAGAATTATAACATAAATAATTCAATCTATGTTAAAACTATTTTCATTTATCAATGTGTAGTGTTGACCTCCTAGATCTCTCTTAAGAGATGAATTGGATAATTTTAATATTGTCATATAGTAACCTAGATGTGGAAAATATCACCAATATAAGAGTCTGCAATATCATTTTTCAAAAGATAGGATATGAAGGAATGCATAATGCTACGATAATTTTGTTTGAAATGTATGTAATCTTCATAAATGAAATATATTCTAAGATTTGTAAGTGAAAATAATTTCAATATATTGGAATAATTAATGATTTACAATTTTCATTGATACCAAAACTTGAAGTTCATATGTATTCAGAGGTTGAGCTTTTTTTTTGGTCTATGATATGTATTAAACTCAAATTTTGATTTATATATGATGAAAATCAATAATAAGTTTTACAAATTTAGTATATATGTGTGTTCTTGAAGAATATTATAAAAAATTATGTATTTTCGAATGTTCGATAAATTTGCCGAGTTATCACCAAGTTTTTGCCAAGTCCAGAGTTTTTAAAAAAATTGGACCTACCAAGTTATTAGTGAGTCCCAGATTTACAACTATGGTTGAAATCATATGGTTGAGGTGTCCATTTGAATCGGCTACTAGTTGGGACAAATCATCATATCTCTTGTTGTAACTAGACCTGTCATCTTTTCTTCCTCCAGAAGGTTGAGACTAAAGAGCATTTCATCTTTAGATGCCTCATTTATTATGAGACATGTGGAAGATAATACTACCTCTACAAGGACTCGAGCAATAATATCTCTACTTTCTTTAGATATAGACCAATGGTGTTTGGCTCTTTATCTTTGGGATGCCATCACCATTTGGCAAAGATACTTACATGCAGCTTCATCTGCATATACATTGTTCCACAATGTGTACACACAATGTGAGGAAAAATAAAGAAGAGCAAGAGAGGATCAATTCAGAAAATGAATGGGTGGAAGTTCCTTTAGTTGTACATACAGAAGATGAATGCAAGAAAATACAACATGTGGAAATTGTTCATAAGGAGGAAGATAAATCTTCATACGTTTCTTCAATCACAAATGAAACAAGTACTTGGTTTCATGAGGGTCATGAGGCAAACACTAATGAGGAGTCAATACATAAGAAGCCAACTAAAAATGATAATGGCATCACATCTGCTATAGATGATAACTTCTTTCATTTCCACGATGCAGGAGGTTTTTGGTTTGACTACCAAAATGAGCCTATGAAGAATGCATGTGAAATTCCTTTTGACCTTGAGGTTGCTCTTACTCCATCTCAAGCATCATGCATTGAGGATAACATAGAAGGGATTGAAACTATTGATCATAAATCAGATTATGTGCAGTCACTTAGGGATAAGGATTTTGGTCATAGTTCTCCCTCACCTTTTGAGGAGGACATGGTCTCCTCTAATCAGTCAATTGTTTCTGATGAGAACAGTACTCCTTCTGACGAAAGTGAATCAAAAGAGATGTTATATGACAATTCATGTCACCTGGAGGCAAATAAACAAAGAATTTCAGCATTGAAAGTTGGGAAAAGACAGTTATGGGTCACTGAAGAAAGAATGGAGAGAAAAGAGTCTACAAAAGCAAAAAATTCAGAGGCAAAAAGAGACAAGCACATGAAGAGAATCTTTTATGAAACAATGGCAAGCAAAAAACCAGGGGAACTAATGGATAGTGCTGAAGATGTGGAGATGACTCTACAACTGTGTGAATGGTGGAAGGAGAAAGCTAAACATGCCAAGATGGTAGCCTCTTGAGCAAGAGAGAACTTGCAGAAAATTAAGCAAAGGCATGGACACGTAGATGAATACAAGATGAGTTTTCAAACTAAGTATTGTAACGCAGATATTGCAACAAGACTTCCACACACCCATCCACCTAGTCAGAATTCTCAACACCTAATGTCGAAGACTTTGGAGGCTCATACCCCAAAGGAAGAGAGTGTGAAGAGACTAGCAGCTAGAGGTCATGAGGCCTTAGATCTATACAAGCAAAGAGAAGCTAAATTGATATATGATCAACAAGTATTACAAGATGCAGAAAATCAGAATGAACTAACTAAACACTTCAAGGAACAAGAAGACAAAGGAAGAAATGAGGATAAGGAATTGGACAACATAGATGAGACCTATGACTCAAACCATTGTCCGGAACAATCTGATAATAAAAGTTTAGAAATAGTTGGATCTAAGTTAGGAACTAGTGATAACTTTCAGGTTGTTAATAATCCCTTATTTGAAGTTGAAGCGAATGAGACTTCTGACAACCCGCTTTTTGAGTTGAATAAAGAAGTTCTTCATGAATGTTGTGACAAGATTGAAGACAATCTTAGAATTTGGGACCCCCGTGCATCTCCTATCAATGAAGTGTTGAGAGAAGCTTGGAGCCATGGGACAAACCCTAGTGATCCTATCAATAACCACTCTCCAATCAAATCGCAAGAGATTGAAATTCATGACAAGTCAATGAGTTGGATTCACTCTTTAGATCGAAGATCAAATTTCAAACCTTTAGGCTTGAAAGAAGAAAGGGCGATTCTCTAACGACACCTATACACATACCTCCTAGGAGGTTACCAATAGATTACCACTACCTTGTTTTCTCTACACTAATACCATTAGTTTGTGATCAAGTGGATTTTATACCATTGATAGAGTGGAGGCAACTGATAATGAGAAACTCTCCGAGATCAATTCAAGTCTCCACCTCCCCCACAATGAACCATGTTTTTTACCAACATTCTAGAGCATTCATTATTGCAATAAGTTGGAGTATTGGCAATTTTCCCCTTGACACCTTGAGGGAAGTGGCAAGATTTTGATTCTATGGTTGAACAAAGTTCTTTTGCCATTAATCAAGAATGAGACCGACAATGATATCTATTTCAATTTGAAGTTAGACAATGAACACTTTTAGGATTCCAGAAGAGACGGAGGCAGTTTGAGTATGAGAAGCAGATCACTTCTAAGGCTGACTTGGAATCCTAGAATCATTTGGGATTCAATAGTTGTTGAAAGTAAGATGATCTATGATGAATATAGTACATTTACTCTTATAAAAGGACATTCCTCTAAGGAGTTTGTACACCATTGTATTATCTTTCTCCTTGGTAGTTTTCTGGAGATCATCTTTACCAATGATCAACAAGATTATGTTTTGACTGGATGGTGCTCCCAACCTTGGGACCCAGGAATTTCTAGGATGGATATATTGAGTGACATGGAATTGCTTCATAGTGTGATGGAGTCTGACAAACTTTGTGAATTTAATGGCATCAGCATGAAGCGATGGATATGTGTTCGAGTGTTCTACAAGCTTATTTGAGACCCTAGTATCAGCATGCAGGTCTAAAATTGCTTGTGGGCAAGCAATTTCTAGGAAGGGGAGACTGTAATACCCCCCACTCCAAATAAGTGATTATATTTAAGTTTAAATTAAAGATTTCAATTTATCTGTTCAAGATGATCAAGGGGTTTTATCTAAACATGGAAAGGAGGACAAGTCGCATCTTTTTATAGAAGTCGTTGATGGAGAACAAAGCTGAAATTAAGCCGCTGTATGTTCACTTGGTTATCACATTGCATTGTGATCACTGTGCACATTAAATCGAAGGAAATAATAATTATTGGGCATATTAATATATGATACCACCTTCACCAACAATACTCACGTAGATTAATATTCGGGTGATTAAATATGCTTGAAGTTGTCATGCCAAATTTGAGAAACTATTTGAGGTTGGCATCTAGCATATCATTTCATACATTCACTAGTCGACACTCATTTATTCTTCAGCCACGCCATTGAATGGAAGTCATGATCATATCATCTATGTGGATTATTTTATATACCATTATATCTCCTAAAGGATTGCGGCTCTTGCAAAGGTAATCGAGTATATATATGGAGGCGCCACAATTTGTATTGAGCCATACTAAAGTTTCATCAAGACTTCCTTGTCTCTTTTGCCACCGTGGCAACAAAGTCCATCTACCGTGCCACTTAATAGGGACAAATTGATGCAGAAAATTTATATGGGAAGTAAATCATTGCAAGGTAAATCGATCAAGCATCATGTGAGGAGTTTCAATTAAGAATATCACTGCTTGAAGAAACAGTCCTTTGATCAAGGAATAAGCAATGAGTTAATGTCTTCAAACACAAAGTAATTAATATTAAGAAGTCGGTATTAACTAAAGACAAATCATCTTAAGGCAGAAATCATGTGACGGGGTGCAATTAGTTAAAGGGAAAAGATACAAGTGAGAAGACACAACTTCTCACATCAAATGCCATATAAAGGGAATTAGAATTCATACTTGATATACGAATCAATTTGCAGATTTATACGTCTATAATAGAAAATCTCAAGTGCTCCTAGAGAGCCTATGATCAACTAGTACGGCTGCATGAATAATTGATAAATATCAGATACAATGCCATAGACCAAGTCGCATAAGTTGAAAGACTTAGATCAGAACAGCGGTTAGTACAGACATCAATCTACCACATATTCATATGCATGAAATTTGGATAGGAGAATCAGAAACTACGACCCTATTGTGATGTCTAGTTTCCATTCTTAAATCAATTATCTTTTCATAGTGTATTTCAGAATTTCTATCAGATAGTGACTTCATTCTTAACAATATTATTCTCAATATATAAATCAAATAATCAAACCAGCATTAACCATTGAAGGTTGCTCTCATTAGATCGAAGTATATCATTAAAAATTGATTCCTAGCCTATTTCGATACTCTAATTTATAAGAATAAGGACAAAATTAAGATAAATCTATAAGCGGATATTACATAAGCCTAAATGTACAATGACAGAGGTACTACCTTCATTTTCTTTCACAATGAGGGAATTAGTCCTTCAATGAACCAACGCTTCTTCAATTCGTCTAGCGGCTGGTTCTCTAGCTTTACCAACAATTCATTGAGCCTACAATTGTAAGCTCGTACATTCTCATTCTTTCCTTCTTTGGTGTTATAAATCTCAGCGACGATCTCATTGTCATCTTGTAATAATTTGAACTCTGCCTCAAACATTTTTCTCAGTGCATCCCATGAGACTATCTTCTATTGTCAGTTTAGTAAACCAATCTATTGCTATGCCTCGTAGCGTTGTTGAGAACGCTCTCAACCAATAATCTTTGTCTTCTTGGTCGCTCACTATCCATATGTTTTCACAGATTTTGCAATGTCTAACTAGATCCTCCAACCCATTTGTAATGTCCTATTTCTTTTTTATAGAGATCAATTTGATTAAGTATTGGGCAACTCATATTGGTGTGAATTCTCTTGTTGGTTCGTATATGTCATGTTATGCAAAATCAAAGCTTATTTATTCCTATTTCAATGATATATAAACACTATCGAGCCATTTGAAATTCTTTCATTGTCGCTACAATATTTTTGGCATCGTTGAGGAATAGGGATTACATTGGAAATAAGGGAGTTCGTCTGAATCATTGAAGCTGCCAAAACCGAATTTCCATATTCACAACAATATTTGATTATTATCAGTCCTCCTTTCTAAGTTCACCACTGTACTCATACTCGTCGGGTTTATCAATAGAACGCTACCATTTTATCTTCTACTATGACTTGTAGGAGTAAACTTATATTAATGTTTTATCAAATTGTGACAGCATTTCATACATATCATTTGTCTTAGTTACAACGCCAGCATTGAATCAAAGAGATTGCAAATGATAATGAAGGAATCGTGAGGATTATTGATCAATCTATTCAGACTCTGAGCCGCTATAACATCGCATGGCCCATCTTATATGGTTTAAACTGAACGTCTATACTAACCGATCTTCATTTGGAGTTTTATGAATCTAAATTAAATCATATCGGTGGTCAACTTCGATAGTATATTGGAAATTAAAGTGATTAAATAGAGGACCACAATTAGAAGACAATAATTATCCAATGCAGTGATAAGTAAATGGCAGCGATTAAATAGTAATAAGCATTAAATTAATGATGGCAAACAAGGTATGAAAATGCATCGATTGACTTCAAAGGGGAAATGTTGTAATTGAGGGATGCCACCCTTCACGTATGGGCATGAGGATATAAAAGGAGTTTATGGTATGTGAAGAAAAAAGCATGGAATATTATTGCAGACATATACCTCTTAAATAGCAGATCTATGGTACTAGCCATGAACAGCCCTATGATTGCATGAATCAATTGTAAAGATCAGATATAGCGAACAAATTCTATCGCATGTATTTAAAAGACTAAATCAAAGTTAGCGACCGCATTATTTTGTCTATTTTTCCAATTCTAAATTACTTAACAATTCAAACTTCATTCCAAATTCATATTAAGAATCAAGCACCTCTTTTTCATATGATTGATTGCTTCCAGAAATCTAAGTATTCCTTATTTGAACAAGGAGCTTGTATATGGTGATTTATTGATGTATGCACAATTCCGATATATATATATATATATATATATATATGAACAGATCTATATCCCTCTGAATTGTATGTGCTGCATCTATGAAGTCTGTCAAACTAAGAATAAAATATAGTCCCAATCAAATAATTACATCTTGGCAATTCAAACCAACAACTCTTTGACAAAATCTTGCTCTCTCAAAATATAATAACAGTAAAAATCAAACCAACCTGGGCAAGGGTCATTACACCATTCCCCATAAATTTTGGCAGTTTCTGCCTTTCCACACTCGAACTGGCTGGCGGAGTCACCACCTTCCTTCCCCAATGTTCTCCTTGTGCGTTAGACCTGTTTGGACTATTTCACGCAGTACGTTTCAATGTTTTTCCTGCACTCATGGCCACACATGAGTCCTCCACTCATCAACCTTCAATGTCCTCTGCACTCCAGGTAAACTGGGGATCGTTCTTGCACTCCCTCTTTTCGGAGGTCTTCGGTTTAGCTCCAATTGTCAGCTCTTCCTCTCCTGAGATGGATAGTTCTCGGATGCAACATATGTTATTCTCAATTGCTTCGGTTAATTCATTTTCAAGGTCTCTTTCTTCTTTGTCGTCTGATACTATCTCTACATACGGTTGCCTTGTTTGGTCGGCAAGGTCTTGGTTTGTTTCTTCGGCAATTCTTCTTAATCACCTTCGTTGTTCCTCTTGTTCTTTTACTCTAAGGGATCTTCGTACATGTTCTTCTAACGATTCTTGACCACTTGGAATTCAATTACTATCTTTGTTTGGTCGTATGGGCTTTAATTTTCGAGAATATGCCTCTGACCGGTGTCACATTCTTCCTCCACCCGTTTGTTTTGTTCTCCATATCGTTGCAATATTTGTTGTCTTCTTTGTTCTTTGTCTCTATCAGCCTAAAGATCTTGGAGTATGTTATAGTTACGTACAATCAATCTCGACTGTCTGTCGAGAAAACAATCTACCTCTGGGTTGACAATGAGATTGTCCCAGATGGCTACCTGAGAGACCTCTCTCCTAAGAGCTTCCTTCGGTACATGTTCCGTTAGTGAGATGTCCCACAGGTTTATCAAGTCTTCAGTCAATGCATCTTTGCTTTCTTCATTTGCTTGTACTAGTTCTTTGGCCAGCTGACCCATTAGAACGCCATGACTCCTGTCTGTGTTTTGTTCGCCAGAGTTTGTATTGGCAATGGTGCCAAATGTTTACTCGCTTATTCTACTTTGACAGATTTACAAGTAAATGGAAATAACATAAATACAAAACATGATATAAATTACTTGCAACAGTTCATGGAAGATTTAGCTTTATTACCAATTCTCAGGTATGCAATAGGTACAGGAATATCATAACATGTGGTCCCCGACTATGAACAAGTACATATATATAGCAGACCATTGTTGGTTAAGGCTACAGTAACTACTAACTGACACTAACAATCGGTCAGGGACTAACACACAATTACAAAACATATTTATTTATTACATAGCCGACTATAACATATTCACTTAGCTTTAGGCCAACTACAGCTGATTAGGAGCTGACTGGATTGTGGAAAAGTCTACCTGAAAGGTCAGGCCTTTTGGCTTATGAATATTGATTGTTTATCGAAGACACTGCTGCTGTATGTAATTTCTGAGTAAGTCATTTTTATAACAGCAATAGACAGAGTTGGTGATAATATGCAATGATTCTGTATAAATGAAATGTTTCTCAATATTTAGAATTGGGATTTCAATACCATGATAATTATTTCAAACAAGTTGAAGAACAAACTCAAATCAGCTGAATGCAAACAGTTTGAAAAAATGCCTGTGCCATATAAATTGTGAAAATTGCAATATTTCGGTTTAAAAAAAATTGGACAGTATATTACATAGTGCAATGCTGGAAGAGGCTGGAAAGTTACATTTGCTTATAACCCACCATGGCTTTGTAGGTAATACTAAAGTTTTGCATTTCAAACAGTCTCAAGATATCAGTCCATAAGTCCCAAGAACATAGACACTGCCTTCAAACTACTTAGAAACTTGTAAAGAACACTATTCAGTGCCCCATCCTGTGCCATCATACTTCAATCGACAACATTTTACACAATCATGTATTTACGTATATTTCCACATTTTGCATATATGTCTATCAGGAAAGACAACTAATACACTTGGCAGATTTGTGTGTTCACTTTATGCATGTTATGTGGTTATCTGAGCTTAATTCTTGTTTCTATGATTTTATATATATATATATATAACAGCCATACCCAACCTCAACGTTTTTTTGCCATAATGGCATACCTGTACTCATACAGATATTTTCTGACTACAAGTTTGTATTTCTTAAAGCATAGACTAGTCTTTTCTGATTTTCTACCCTATTTAGTGTATTCTTATGATTTATTGTCCCATTCTTCACTTCCCTCAATTTTGAATTTATATTGCAATAAGTTATTGTTTTGTAAGAATATAAATATGCACAAAAGATGGCTACCAAAATGTGTGGAGATCACCTCTCCAGACAACCAACAGAGGGAATAGCAGATATTTTCCAGAAAAACAATAAGTGAACAATGATATGGATGGCAATGGCTTTGAAAAACAATTGCTATATGTCTCGGCAGAATATCCCAACCATCAATCAACAAATATTTACACTTTCTTATTAACTCTTTAATTCTGATCTACTAAAATGTGGCTCCTAAAACTTTATTATTAATACAAGGGACCAACCATAATGATTAGAATATTTGAAACACAAGCAAACCCTTCACACTCCAACCAAAATTATACCCTTATTTTGATAGAGTACATCCTCACTTGTGCAAAGGCATCATATCCCTCTACTTTACTCTGAATAAGCTAGTCTTTGGTAGTCTGTTAAATGATGTTGGCTGTAGCTTTTCTTAAAAGAATATATTAACAAAAAGGGAAACATGATTCACTTTAAACTCATGTAGCTATGAATTACATAGTACTGATTTGAATGGATTGACATTGTTTCTAAAACCTTACAAACTTATTATTTAGGATGTGAAATCAAGGAAAAAAAATTGAGTACATGCAACTGAGTGCAAACACAAGGAAGAAGAAGAATAGAGGATATAAAGTGAAATTAAATAATGCAGGAAGGAAAAACCAAAACGATTGAAAATATCTCATTGGATATTTTGAATGATTATATACCATTATCCATATCATCAGATCCAGACTTCATTGACGTTTGAGAAAATATACATGATTGTTGATGTTAATTCAGCGTCGGTCTTCACTAATACATGGGCCGACCTTATAATTAAGTTATTCAATGTACTTATTCTGGCCGACTTTATTTATTATTAAATGTTTATCATAAGGCCGACCTATATGAAGAGGCGCCAAGAAGGTATATATACAAAGTCACCTTTTGATGTTGATACACATTCGAATACACACAAAGAAGTTCGCTATTTTGGCAGAGCAGAATTCGCAGTCATAGAAGAAGCTCATACTTGGATTCGCATACCTAGAAGAAGTTCATACTTGAACAGCAGATCATCATTTTGTAGCAGCAGACCGATTTCAAGGAGAAACATATTCATTTGTATCTTTGCATCTAAGAGAGATGCTATTATTCATTGTATCAAATTCGGCATTGTGTTGGGCCTGAGTTCAAGCAGATTTCTGCTCTTATTCCTTCAATATATAAGAGATATATTTGCTGGGTTTTTCTCCCTCAAGAGGAGGGTTTTCCCAGGGTATCTTGTTGTGTTCATTGTCTTATGTTTTGCATTTCTTTTATTCAATTGATTAAATAATCTGATCTAAGAAACACTAACATGGTATCAGAGCGGGTGTGAAAAAGATCGTGATCAGATTTAGTTCGCAACACTTATTCTTTTTCAGTCTATCTTCCAAATTTCTCAAGATGGTGAACGGTCTGAAAATCGAGGATAGACTCGAAGGGATCTCGAACTACATATCATGGAGATTCAGGTTCATGCTAACCTTGGAAGAGAATGATTTGGCTGAGTTTGTGAAAACAAAAGTTCCCGAACCTGAGGGGGAAGAAGAGAAGCTGCAGTGGAGGAAGAAAGACACTAGGGCAAAGAAAGCATTGGTTGATTCCGTCAAAGATCATATTGTACCAATTATCTTCAAGTTGGATACAGCAAGAGAGATGTTTACAACCTTGGAAGAGATGTACGAAATCAACAACACCAGTCGTGCCCTTGCTCTGAAGCAACAACTTCATCATGTGAAAATGGAGAAAGGAGAATCTGTTATTACATACTTCATGAGGATTTCAGAGATAAAAGATCAGCTCTCCACTATTGGACACATGATTGATGATAAAGAATTGACTATGCTTGCTCTCAATGGTCTTCCGCTTTCATGGGAGGCATTCATCCAAGGAATCAGTGCAAGATCCGAACTTCCTAAGTTTGATCGATTGAGGATTGATTGCATTCAAGAAGAGTCAAGACTAACAGCAAGGGGGATTGGTCAAAGCTCTAAGAATGAAGAATTACAAGTTCTTACCTCTCATTCATCAAACAAAGGAAAAGGCCTTAAGAAAGGATTCTTCAAAAGGAATCGAGAAGATGGAAATGATGATGCTCCTACCTTCAAAAGAAAACGAGACATGTCCAAGATTCAATGTTTTCGTTGTGATAAGTATGGTCACTTTGCGAGGGTGTGCCCTCAACGACCTAAGCTTCAAGTTGCCACTGCAGATATTGAAGAAGTCACTCCACAAAAGGACTCCAGTAATTATCTATTTTATTCAGCCTTGTCTAGCAATGTTACTACGGACTCTTACACTTGGTTGATTGACAGTGGTGCTTCTAGACACATCACCGGATTCAGAAGTCACCTTTCAAACTTAATGGAAAGCAACTCTAGTGATCAAGTTGTTATTGGAGATGATGCTAGATATTCTGTAAAAGGGTTTGGAAATTCCACTCTTCACTTGGATTCTGGAATTTCTTTGGAATTGAATGATGTACTGTTCGTACCAGGGATAAAGAGGAACCTTGTTTCAATTTCAGCATTAGAAGACAAAGGTTATCAAATTGCCTTCTCTAAAAGGGAAAGTTCTTATATGGGCAAAGAACTCCAGCTTCAAATCTGCTCAAGTGATTGGAGTTAGACATGAATGTCTCTACATGCTGTGCACTCGTCCTCTTCAAGCACTTGTGCATAACAGTACCAGCATGTGTGAACTTTGGCATCGAAGATTGGCTCACATTCACTTTCGTGCTCTACCTATCATGGAGAAGATGGTCACCGGTCTTCCGAAATTCGATCAAGAACATGAAGGTACTTGCAAGGGATGTGCCCTAGGCAAGAACACAAAAGGTATGTTCCATTCCAGTGAAAGTAGATCTAAATGTATTCTTGATCTCATTCATTCTGATTTATGTGGTCCAATGTCTATTGCATCATCTAGTGGTTTCTTGTATTATATTATTTTCATTGATGATTACTCTAGAAAGACTTGGATTTATTTCTTGAGATCGAAAGAATCAGAAGAAGTATTAGTAAGATTCAGAGAATTCAAAGCGCAGATTGAAAATCTGTCTGGGAAGAAGATCAAAGTATTAAGATCTGATAATGGTGGAGAATACACTTCTGGCACTTTTCGAGACTTTTGTATTGAAGCAGGGATTAAGAGGGAGTTCAGTGTTCCCTATAATCCACAACAAAATGGTATTGCTGAAAGGAAGAATAGGTCTATTGTGGAAGCAGTGAAAGCTATGATCCATGATCAAGACTTACAAATCTCTTTTTGGGCTGAAGCATCAAGAACAGCCGTCTATGTTCAAAACAGGAGTCCCCACAGGATCTTAGAGAATAAAACTCCTGAAGAAGCATTCTCAGGCGTGAAGCCTGAAGTTAGTCATTTGAGGATCTTTGGTTGTCCAGTCTATGTTCATATTCCAAAGGAAAAGAGAACAAAGCTAGAACCTTCTGGGAAGAAAGGAATTCTTGTAGGCTACAGTGAGACATCAAAAGCTTACAGGATCTACATTCCAGGACAGAAGTCTATTGAGATTAGTAGAGACGTCACATTTGAGGAAGATGTTGCTTATAGAAAGTCCAAAGGCACTCCGATGGAGGTCGATGAAGAAGAACCTCCTCAAGATATGGAAGTTGACCATATCCCAGAGAATCTGAAGGAGGATACAGAACCTAAAGAAGATATTGATCCAGCTGAGCCTTTGGATCCTACTGATGGGCCTCTAGACATTGTGATTGGAAAGAAAAGACCTCTTTGGGCTCGCAGGACAATGCAGGAAGCAGAAAGGTTTGTAGCTCCAAGAGGAACCTTCAGAGAAAGCAAGAGACCTCACAAGTTCTCTAGCTATGTTGCCTTGATGAGTCAGATTATTGAGTCAGAACCTTCAAATGTTGAAGAAGCTTCTAGTCAACAAGTATGGAAAGATGCCATGATTGAGGAGTATCAGTCTATACTTAAGAACAATGTTTGGGATATAGTTCCTAGACCCAAAGACAAATCTGTGGTATCTTCTAAGTGGCTCTTCAAGATCAAACATGCAGCTGATGGGAGCATTGAGAAACACAAGGCTAGATTTGTGGCTAGAGGGTTCTCACAAAAAGAGGGAGTTGACTATGAAGAAACTTTTGCTCCTGTGGCTCGTTACACGTCTGTTAGAACCATCATTGCTATTGCCGCATCTAGAGGATGGAAGATTCACCAAATGGATGTAAAGACAGCTTTTCTAAATGGCATAATAGAAGAAGAGGTTTACATTGAGCAACCAGAAGGATTTGAGGTACATGAGAAAGAATCTCATGTCTGCAAGTTGAAGAAGGCCTTGTATGGTCTTAAACAAGCTCCTCGTGCTTGGTATGAAAGAATTGATCAGTACCTTTCAAGTTTGGGTTTCTCAAAGAATGATGCAGATTCTAACCTCTACTTCAAGGTAGTAAATGGTGAAGCATTGATTTTAGTTCTATATGTTGATGACTTGATCATTACTGGTGAAGAACATCTAATACTAAAATGCAAGAAGGAATTAGCTTCAGAGTTCGAGATGAAGAATCTAGGTCTTATGCATTACTTTCTTGGCTTAGAAGTTTGGCAAAAGCCAAATGAGATGATTCTAAGTCAAGGCAAGTATACTGTTGACATTCTCAAAAGGTTTGGTATGCTTGACTGCAAACCTATGTCTACACCCATGGAGTCTAATTTAGATAAGTTGAAAGAAGCTGCAGCTAGTTCAGAACCAGTGGATTCTACGATGTATAGGCAGTTGATTGGTTCATTGATGTATCTAGTTAACACTAGACCTGATATCTGCTATGCAGTGAGTGCACTTAGCCAGTTCATGTGTGAACCAAAGCAAATACATCTTGTAGCAGCTAAACATATCCTGAGATATTTATGTGGCACAATTGGATATGGGTTGAGATATTCTTCAAATGTGGATTTGGAGCTGCATGGTTTTACTGATTCTGATTGGGCAGGATGTGTCTCAGATCGGAAGAGTACTTCTGGTTGTTGCTTCAGTTTGGGGACTGCTATGATCTCCTGGTGTAGCAGGAAACAGTCTTCAGTGGCCTTGAGTACAACTGAAGCAGAGTATATTGCAGCTTGTGTGGCAGCTCGTGAGGCAGTGTGGCTTCGTAAGCTCCTTGCAGGATTGTTTGGTCAATCAATGGAGCCTACTATCATACACTGTGATAATCAAAGCTGTGTGAAGCTTTCTGTCAATCCTGTGTTTCATGACAGAACAAAACATGTTGAGATCAAGTACCACTATATTAGAGATATGGTGCAAAGGAAAGCTATACAGTTGAGGTATATCAGCACTGAAGAGCAAACGGCAGACATTCTCACCAAGCCTCTCGCCAGGATGAAGTTTGTATACTTCCGAGAGAAACTTGGTATGGTGGAGAATGCAGCCTTGACTGAGAAAGAGTCTCAGTAATCAGTGATCCTTATTGAGAATGCAACTCTCTGCTGAGTGAGAGTTGAGGTGCAAGCCCTTGTTAATACAATTCTCTGCTGAGAGAGAGTTGAGGTGTAAGTCCTTGATAATGCAATTCTCTGATGAGAGAGAGTTGAGGTGAAAGCCCTTGTTTCCACCCTCTGGGAGAAGCTATGGTGGATGTCATGTGTGTGACTCCATGACAACATCACGTGAGAGAATCCGTGATGAGTTTTTACCATCTATGGGAGTAGCCATAATGGTTAATATCACGTTGAGGTGATATTTTATTTTGTTTTCATTCTAACATAATGTGTCTTGTGCAGATGGTAGTTCATCCCTAGCTGAGAGGGAGTGTTGATGTTAATTCAGCGTCGGTCTTCACTAATACATGGGCCGACCTTATAATTAAGTTATTCAATGTACTTATTCTGGCCGACTTTATTTATTATTAAATGTTTATCATAAGGCCGACCTATATGAAGAGGCGCCAAGAAGGTATATATACAAAGTCACCTTTTGATGTTGATACACATTCGAATACACACAAAGAAGTTCGCTATTTTGGCAGAGCAGAATTCGCAGTCATAGAAGAAGCTCATACTTGGATTCGCATACCTAGAAGAAGTTCATACTTGAACAGCAGATCATCATTTTGTAGCAGCAGACCGATTTCAAGGAGAAACATATTCATTTGTATCTTTGCATCTAAGAGAGATGCTATTATTCATTGTATCAAATTCGGCATTGTGTTGGGCCTGAGTTCAAGCAGATTTCTGCTCTTATTCCTTCAATATATAAGAGATATATTTGCTGGGTTTTTCTCCCTCAAGAGGAGGGTTTTCCCAGGGTATCTTGTTGTGTTCATTGTCTTATGTTTTGCATTTCTTTTATTCAATTGATTAAATAATCTGATCTAAGAAACACTAACAATGATGAGAGAAATCTTATCTAGATTTTGTAAGTGGTCAAATATCTTTACTTTAGTCGGCCGTACTCGGCCAGTTGTTATACTTCAATAAAACTATAGTTGTAGTGGGAATAATTAATGGCATGTGCAATCAGGTAATTATGTCCCGATTAGTTGTAACGGGTTGTTGTGGAACGTCACGACGGTTGGTTACTCAACCACCGCTGAACATTATATATACTCAGTTGTGTAGTCGGGAAGGGGATTATGATTCCATGATTGATAGTATGGGAATACTTTGTGATTGTACATGGTGATATTTGCTGGAAATGAATATAAGCATCTCATGATTCAAGCATATTATGTTGTTCTATTCTATGTGTTGCATATAGTTCAGTTTACTTCCTGTGTGCGTAGTACGTTAATATATACTCAGTGAGGTAAACAGATTTGCATTTCAATTTTTAGACATGGGAAGTGCCTCTATAGCCAGTTAGCTTAAAAACTGAAATTCAAGAAAGTTCAAGGAAGATTTCTAAATTGGTGCCCTGCTTTAGAAAGATTCTTAAATGTCAATTGGTTCTTGTCTGCGGTCCATTTCCAACAGTGAATTCAAATACTAATCTCCCATAACACAAACCAATAAGTCTCATAGAACACCTCTTTGCTAACTGTGATGGCATCATATCTCACTATTCTATCAAGTTTGAGTAAGCTAATAACGAACAGGCTTGTATTTACACTGTTTGTCTCTCTTGCAGGTATGAGACAAAGCACTCTTTCAATTGTTTCAGGCACAAGCAGGATGGTATTTACAAGCTTTTTCTGAAGATATAGTACTGATCAAGGAGAAATGGAGTATTATAGAATGCATAGTAGCAACTGAAAAGTGAAAAAAAAGATGAACAGAGTAAAGTTGTGCATGTAAGGAGAAGAAAACAACATCTACTGTGAGCCATGATAACATTGATATCTTTTTGAAAGGTAAAGGTTAATGTAATTATTAAGACCGCAACCAGGCAAGACACAATTTTGTGTAATTAAATGTGGTCTTCCAGAATTCTTGTTGTCAATTTGTCAAGAGTAAGACATGTCAATCAACAAAGCATATTAAAGTACTGTTCCTGTAAGGGGTGTCCTTTTTTTGTATAGAAGCTTTAAAATGCTGTTCCAAAACATATTGCCTTTTCTTTTTAGTAAAGGATAAGCAATATCATCTAAGGCATGATGCTTACCTCACCCTTCTCCAAGTCAACAGCTATCATCATTCCTGGACCCAGACGTCCCTTCATGGTTACTTTAGATTCATCCATTGGTAGCACACCCACCTGCTCAAGAAAACAAGAAACAACATTGCAACTACATAACAGAAAAATGATTTTTCCAAAATTTTACCTCTATACAATATAATATGTAATCTTCAATATTGGCTTGCAAATGATAGAACCAATAAAAACTAGACTACAGAACTATTATTCAAATGTTATATGTTAAGAACTTTTGCAATATATCTATTATCTACATTGGCAAAAACTAAACTCTATGATACATTTAAAAAAGATAAGCACAAAAAATGGAATCAATACAACTGTTGCCACCAAGTTTTGATGATCAGGATATTGCTCCAAGCAGATATCCAGGAAAGTCTAGAATATAATTAATGACAACAACCAACAAAAAGATAGAGCGACCTAAAATGCAAAAAGACTAAATACAAACCTTGTATCAACTATGTTTATAAGTTACTGAAAACCTAGGAGAGATTAATCATTTAATTTGACGCAAAAAGAAGATAGCAATGCTTCTTAAGAAATATTTTGTGAGAAAATAAATATTACATTAGTAGAAAATTAGTTTTAAAATCCTAGGAGAGATTTTTGAATCACCAAGGGCATCATATAAGGAAAAAATCAATATCGTTCTTTTAGAATTGGTCTAGGAAATAATATTCAAATCCACAAATAGACAGGATTTAAGGTGCACCTCTGATGCCACATAAACAATGTCATCTTTTGTTCGCCAATACCGTGCAGGACGAAGGCCATTTCGATCCAAGCAGGCACCAACAGTTTTGCCATCACTTCAAACATGCCAAGGAAATTTTGGTAAAGTCAGTAAATGATAACATTATAACATAATGCTTGTTACATAGACTTATTTATATTTTCCACATTAGAAGCTTTTTTAACATGAGGCTACTTAGATTTTTTTTATTTTTGAGTGATTTTACTCTAGATTTTTTTTTAGTCATCTCAAGATGAGCTCCATGAGTAGCTATTACATTGATAATATTGTATTCTCATTTGTGCTAGTAATAATTACATGGTAAGGGGTGTTTGTGAGCTAAGTGAGTCCCTTTTGTAATTATTACCAAATGAGGGGAAAAGTCATTACAGTCATGGATAAGATAACTTAAAAACATGTAGGCAAAATCTCACAAAAATTTAAATAAAAATACCTATGAAAGCCTCAATTACTTATCATGAAGCTAAATTTATATTTCCATGAAATGACTTGTACACTCAAATCATTTTACTGAAATCATATGAAAAAAATTCCTAGAACTTTTCATATACCAAATCTGAGAAAGTAATGATGTTGAGAAGATATTTCAAAAGCGAATACATACAATTATCTACTTGACCACATGAGAAACATGTATCCTTTTCTTCTTCAGTACTTACAAATATTTTAGTAGCCATTACAATAAACATGAAATACCATTAACATAATGCAGCTTATTTTCATATTTTCCATATATGAAATTATCGTAAAGTAATGCCACCAATCCTCAAATTGCTAGAAGAGAAAATCTGCATGATAAAGTAAGAAGATATGTTCTCACTAAATGAGAAACACGAAGTATTCCTCATCTGTGATCCAGATTTAATAAAGCCTCCTAGATATTCTTCATAATTTTAAATATCTTCATGATTTTTGTCTACAAGAGATACACATATTTATTCCTTTATCAAATATAGGATGATATTATTTCAATTAAATTCATTTACATCAGGATACATCTGATAAAAACAGAAGAAAAAACAATTGTGTCTGAGCATTCAAACTGTTTGCACCCTAACATACCACAAAGCATTACTTGGAGCACTTAAATAAGAATGTTTGATGTACTGATCCATAATTTCTCCCATCTTGAGTGGATTAACAAAACCAAACAACTAAACTACTGTGCTACTTGCATTTCCAAATGACAGTGAAATGTTGAGGAATTAGAATCCTGTTATGACAGAAAATGGACTGAAAATGAGAAAAGAATGCAACAACACAAGATTTATCCTGAGAATACCTATTGACGGGTGTTTTATGACCGCACCAACACAGAATAAAGTTTCCAACGGATACTCTATCCTCTCTTGATCAAAGTATTCCGTATGCTAAGATTGCATGAAAGATCATACGTTCAACTCCAAGGTTCCTTATGCAAGGGGATAGCCTCAGTTGGTTTGATGTGAATATGCTGGGTATTCCAAGGGGACTTACACAATTGTTCAACTTGTGAAACAGTTAAGACACAAATGATTTCACGATGATGCTCCGATTCCTAGATTAACAGGGAAAATGCTGAATTTAAAAGGAATAAAGGTAGGGATTCTATAGTCTACTCCTACAGGTAGAATGCGAGGATCAACTTCAACAAGCTTCGAACCAGACTTTGCTTCGCCTCCCTTCGAACAACTTCTACAAAATCGGTGCAATCTTCAAAGGATGAGAAAGGTGTTCAAATTATGACTCAATATACACACACCATCACAACGATGCATATGGACATATGAATCACAATCGAAGTTAAGTGCCAATACTCTAGTTGACCACGCAAGGCAAACTCACCGTCAGCGAGCCCGCTAGTGGTATGGATGAAAGAAGACTTGCTCAAATCAAACGCCACATTCCACAACTAACAACTACTTGCATGAAATAAAATCTACTTTACTCTACCTACTTTGAATTGGAAAGATGAAAGGGCCTTGCTAGCTGCTCATAACGAAAGAAGAAATCACCAAGCAATGAAACTCTTTATATTATGAAAAGTGTTCACAACAACCGTTTACAAAACTTTCAAAGGGAAAGTTTTCTTTCCTCTTCAATCTAAGCTAACTTCTAGCTACTCACTAAATGCCTTCTCTACTCTCTAGCTCAACTCTATCTCTGATTTTGTCTAACTCTAATATGTTACAAATGAGGGGGGATGCCCCTTTTATATCAAGCCCAGTCCAGTGGACGGCTTTGATTCAAATACAATGGAAGGCTCAGATTGAGCCACATATGCCCTGATTAGGGTTTTAGCCCTAAAAACCGCCACTGAGAGGAGTGGGGCAATGAATGCACCAGAGATTCTCCACTCCCTTGCAGGAACCACTATTTGCAATCAATGCACATCATCCCCTTCCAGAAGGGCGTTTCCTTTCTCCTTTTCCCTGGCTGCAAAATCAATGAACCTAGTCAACACAACCTCAACTTCCTGATCTGAAATGGGAGGGATATGATCCAACTGAAACTCCAACACTGTAACTGTTTGCCCATGTCAGGCACAAGATTTCTTCCAGGCAACTAGAGCATCTTGGGTATTTTGAATAATGCTAAAGAAGGTGGAAGTGTTCTCGAAATCATCCTGGACAAAGGCCTTCACCTTAGAAAAGAATGGTGCCAATCTATTCTTCAAACCATCTATAGTTATCTCCTCAAAAGTCAGCCTCCTGGCAAAGATAGCCTCTAGCGTATTGAGGACTCCATCAAAAATATTTGTCATGGCCTTTCTAACCCTGACCGAATCTACTTGTGATGCATCACAGAATCCTCAGCCCGTGACCACTGAAGAGTACCAGCCGGCGAAGTCATACCTATCACCTTCCCGAATCACACCTCCCTCAACCAAAGCCTATAGAGGTGTGTGCATCAAAGCTCCTAGGCGAAGAACAACTCTCGTTTGATAGATACGAGCCTCACCCCAAGCATGGTTAACTGCCTCCATTCTTGCCATAATGTCAGAGGCTTGCCAATAGGCATGTGCAAGATCCTCCATAAACTTTTCTGTCTCAACACGAACATTGGCAACCCACTTATCTGCCTCTTGTGCCATTCTTCTCAAATCTTCTAAGCCACTGATTGACTCTCTGGGAAATTTGGCTGGGAGCTCAACTGCCGGATTTTCTTGCCCACAAGGACAGGACAAATGTTGTACATAGCCAATCAATGTTTTGTGCTCTACCTTCAATCTTTTGTATTTGCCCTCGATATGGAGCAATCTGTCCTTAAGTGCCTGATATGAATTGTCGCACTCCTCAACCACCTGTGCTCCAGTAGGGCGGCTAAGTTCCATAGTAGTGATCACATAATTCTTCGGAACAGCCTCATCTTGATCACATTCTATCCTAGGCACAGCCACGTGCAACATCCGAGAGCCATCCTCATCCGTTGAAATTTTAGAGAACTTTCTGGCCTTCTTCTTCGTTGGAGGTGCACTGATCCTACTCAACAATTCTTCCATCTCAGCTGCTAGATCAGTCTCATCAACAGGATCATGTCTCATCCTGTCCCTTAGCCATTCTAGCACCTCTTGCCATAAGTCTGAAATAACAAAGGGCTGCTCATCTACGGCCTCCACCTCATGAATTTCTTCTACGCCCTCGTGCCGACGAGGCTCATCATCCTCTATAGGCTCAATATCTCTTGAGCTTTGGGCATCCTGATCCGAAGTAGCATCATCCTCAAGAGTTGCCTCAATCTCATGCTGAAATTGAGTATCAGTGGTCGTTCCTTCCTCTGTCTCTTGCTGATTTTCCTCTCTAGGCATATTGATGCTTTGGCCCACCAATTCTCTGCGAGGTGGCTGACTTGCCTCTCGCACTACCTGTTCTGCATTCAATCTTTCCCTTTGATCAGCAAACATTGACACTTCCTGCATACTCGGAGAATGTGCCTCTGATGGCATATGTGTGGACTCTTCAATTCTTTGAGGTTCAGGCCGGACCGGTTCTTTTCCTCGTGGCTCTGGAGCTTGAGCAACCTGCCTTCCCTACCTAGCAGCCGGTGATCTGTGATCTCCCATTAAATTGTAAGTAAGGGGAATTGATCTTCCCTTAAGTCGGCTCACATGCCTCTCCACCCAACTCCGTGTGAATGTCAAGACTGGGATGCAAAGTGTATCCAAGTCTGTAATCTCTAGCTCAAACCAATCCGGGAGTGGGAGTGGCGTATCCCTCACTGTTCCATAATCATCTTGTACTACATTTATATCCTCCTCAACCTGGTCTGGCACTGGGACAATCTCGCATTCCCTAATCATCCCCAACGGTATCCGTGATAACATCCTCCTCCTAACCTCAACCTCATCCACTGCACTTGCCCAAAAGTCCTCAATATGTGCCTTATGCCTCAACTCCTCCGACAATATCCATCTGATATTCCTGTGGGGATCATAGTGTTGTCTACTAGTATGGTAGGAAAGGTGGAAGAACTAGAGTTCATTTTCTGCTTCCCTTGCTGCCTGTAGTGATGGACAAATTTCATCAGAATCCCCCATGGTAATAGAGAATCCAAGTCCACCCTTCTTCTTCTTCTTTTGAATCTTATCATAGGCAATGAGTTGCCTAGATATCTCCAGCATCACAATCCTGTTCGTGGGATACCGGGGCAATCTGTACGGATAAGAGGAAAACCCTTGCAACCTAATGTAGGTAAACTTCGAAAACAGGATAAACCAACATCCGAACTTTTCAATCAGCTCTTGTGCCTCTCTGGATATTCTATGATGAGTCCTTTGCTGCAAGGTCCTTGTTATGTGCATTATGAAGGCGTCATTGACTCTCCTGTAATTGGAGGTGCTTGTCAAATGTAACTGCGGACAAGCCTCATGTATTTCAAACTGCTGAGAGCCACACCCAATTGGTTCCTTATACGAAATCCCTCTATACTTTGTCATTCGGGCCAACATGTAGACGATATAAGAGCTCATGTAGAATGTTTTTGTCCTCCTTAGACTCCGGAGTTGCTCATGTAGACTATCACTGATCATCAATGCCCAGTCTACGTACTCCTTGCCCTCCAGCACCAGGTTGATATAATAGAACATCCAAGGTTCAAAGATGAACACTTGGGGCCAACCTCCGACTCTGCTCAGCATCATTATTAAGTCGCAAAATTCTTGCCTCAAGTCCTCCGAAATTATCTGCTTAGGCAGCTTCGTGCGAGTTGGCTTAGGTTTGTTCATCCACCTGGAATTTATCAAGTCAGCACATCGGTCAAATGTGGATGAGTACATCCTTTCAGCCATCTCCCTTGTTTCGTAAACCATCTTCTCATGGACTGGAATTCCAAATGCCTCCCCAATTGCTTCTGGCGTAAGGTTGGCCAACAGCTTGCCATCCGGTGAAATGATAGTCCTCTGCTCCGTGTTGTAGCAATTGGCACATTCCATGATCAGCTCTGGGCATCGGATTGCTGGTGGAAAGCCAGCAACAGCATAAAGTCCACTTCTAACAATGTTATGCGAAGTGACTGACGGATGATGACCTCCAATTCCCATTATTCGCCTTCTGAAAGTCTCTAAGTTGAATGAGCCAAGATTTGTGTCACTCAATTTGCCCAATTTTGAAGAAAACTTTGATTCCGGCAGGAAGGATTTGCTCAACTTTTTTATTACAGCCTACCTTGATGTGCTCGCTCTGCTAGACTCAACATGATTTCCTCTTCCTGCAACTTTTCTGCTTGTTTCAGCAATTCTGCAAAATACAAGAGAGTCATTAGAAAATAAGTCTTAGAAAACAATAACATTTTGAGGGTGCCAGCAGATTTTCGAAAAATAAAAAGGCTGCAACACTTTGACATTTCCAGCTGCAAACCTCAACGCCTTTATCACTTCAACATTTAGAAGTTTTCTACTTGCAGCGACTCAACGCCGAACACTTGGAAAGATTTCTTTGTAGCAATCAACTCAAATCTTCTTCACAAGTTCGCACTTCACTCTCAAATTCGTACTTTGAGGATACTTTGCACTTAGCAGCTCAAATCCTTCCACCTTAAATTCGTATTTTCAGCAACGTGAGAAGTTTCTTCTTAAATTCGTACTTCTCAGCAACTTGAGAATATTTTGCATTCAGCAACCGGTGAGAAATATGAAAAGAACTTGAAATCTTATAGCCAGGTCGAATTCTGGAAGAGGCTAATCTTAGTAAACTTTTGAATTTCCATTTTCCCTCCTCTGCCAGTCGCAACACTTGTCATTCAAAGCATCAGAATGTTTGACTTCTAGAACTTTGAAAATTCATCATCCCTGCATAGGCCTGCTTCATCACGCTTGCATTTTAAAATATTAAACCAATCACTTCTTTATAAACAATTTCATTTCATCTAGCTAGGGAAATTGATTTTACTTTGCAAAATTATTCCAGTCATCCAGCTCAATTCACAAGCCAAAGTGTATTTGTAAAAACATTCATCTCATTTGCCTTAGAGAAATTTTGATTTTGCCTAGGAAATTCACTAAAACAGGCGCCGGATAGAAATCTCTGTCAAAACAATGCAATCAAGGTGTGGAACAAGTTTAAATCATCTCCCAGTGGGAAATGTCCAATACCCAGAAGAAATTTTCCTTCAGAACTCGTCGTTTTCATGTGTATCCAGACGAAGGGGTACATTTAATTTTTATTATTTTGAGAAAAATAATAAAATTTGCTAAGGTCTGCTCATTTTTATTCCGGACACATTCCACACCTGCAATCTTTACTTTTCCTGCCTTGGCATTTTCCTTGATTTTCATGAAGAAATTCCCTCTTGTTCCTGGGCACGTTTCGCCTAGCACTTGGAAAATTCTAACTTCATCATCTCCTCTAGGTGTATCTCTCACCTTTGAAAATGCCTTGAAAAATTTAATTTTAATTTTCTTGTGTCAACCTACCCATGAGGGGCGCATTTTCATGTATCAACTTCCATTTTAATCCCTTGGGCATTTCCACGCCTAGGAAACTTGTCTGACACTTAGCAATTTTCTCCATTAAGTCCCAACTTCCTTGGGTGCATTTTACCCATGCCACTTCCTCTTTCAATCTTGGGCGCATATGAGGGGGTGTGTAGGAATTTCCCAATACTTAGAAACTTTTCTTAAAACCACGCCCCCTTGTCTACATCTTGGGCGCATCTAGCATGTGAAGGAGGAACCTTTGAGCGCATTTAGAGGGGTGGGAAAGAATTCCCACGCCTTAATCATTTTTCCCCTTGCCTTGTTCTATCTTGGCGCATTTGCTATAGGCCACTTCCACTCTTTGCTTTGAGGGCGCATTTGAGGGTATGTGAGGGAGTTTACTTGCCTTAGCGTATTTTCTCTTGCCTTCCTCACTTGTGGGCGCATTTCACCCATGCTCAAGGAACTTTTGGGCGCATTTCACCCTATGAGAAGGAATTCCAACACTTAAGGGCGCATTTCACTATGTAAACTTCCAAGTGAGGGCACATTTAGGGGGGTGGGAAGGAATTCCCACGCCTAATCATTTTTCCCCTTGCCTTGTTCTTTCTTGGTGCATTTGCTATAGGCCACTTCCACTCTTTGCTTTGAGGGCGCATTTGAGGGTATGTGAGGGAGTTTACTTGCCTTAGTGTATTTTCTCTTGCCTTCCTCACTTGTGGGCTCATTTCACCCATGCTCAAGGAACTTTTGGGCGAATTTCACCCTATGAGAAGGAATTCCAACACTTAAGGGCGCATTTCACTATGTAAACTTCCAAGTGAGCGCGCATTTAGGGGGGTGGGAAGGAATTCCCATGCCTTAGAAACTTCTTTTTTTTTATCTCCATCCCTTTCCAACCTTGGGCGCATTTCACCCCATGAGGAGGAATTTGCCATACCTTGGGCACATATGGGGTAGTGTGAAGGAATTTTCAACACTTTGAAAATTTCATCAAGGCCTTCTCCAATCTTGGGCATATTTCTAATATCCTCCTTCCAGTTTGCAATTAGAAATTTTCAACGTCTTAGCCATGCCTTGCCCTTCTATTTTTAGTAAATCTGGAGAAGTGTGGATCCCCAAGGCTTTTCCTCTGTTTCGAGTCTGGAACTGGTGTGATACGTCCCTTGTGGCCTTGCTACCTTGTTTGTACCTGTCGTTGAAGCTTGTCTACTATTTTTAGCCATCCTACTATTTTTAGCAAACCCTAAAATCGATTGATCTTTGCAGCTCCGTTTGACCTAAAATTTGCTCCATATGATCTTGATGATCTAACTGTCTCATTCACACCTAGCCTCGGCATAGACATGCTATTTTTAGCCATGGAATGACTTACTAAAAATAGTAAGTACTCAGATTGTGCTCAAATTTTGCCAGTAGGCAGCATGAAAAAGATGATCATGATGGGGTACTTTATTTTGACAATTTCCATGTTTCACCCTATTTTAGGCATAACAGTGGAAACCCTAATTTGACTTGCATGTGCCCTGAACGGTTTCTGTTTGACTTGATTTCTGCTGTATGTCGTTTTGCTTGCTGAACTGAAGTGTTGGGAGCTGCTGGAGTGAACCTGCTATTTATAGTAAGCGCCCAGAAAGTGGTCAATCTGATGTCGGATGAGTTTGCATGTCGAACTACCCATGGGATCTCAAAAAACCCAAAAAAACCCAGAAAAATGGTCCACATGCGAGCACTAGCTAAAAATAGTGACCCTGAAAAATGATCCATCTTGCTTGCATGTCATATCACTGCGACACTCTTGTAAAACCCATGAGGAATACCCAAACATGCACTGGAAAACTTTGCATGCAAACCCTAAAAATAGCCTTTGAAGGTTGAACCGCTGAAAGTCATCATCTCGACTTGCATGTCATATCACTGTGAAGGTCTTGAAAAACCCAGATACATCCTCCAGTCATGCATTGAAGAATCGTACCTATGCCCCCTGAAAATGGCTCTTGAAGCCTAAACTGCTAAAAATAGCAAGTTGTCAAAATTTGTTCAAATTTTACGTGCAGGCATTTTGAAGTTATCTGGAAGTGTTGATGCAGTCAGAATCCCGAAATTATGAGGAAAAGGCCTCATATTAGATACTTACTAAAAATAGTAAGTTGTCGGATTTCAGTGAAAATTCAGTGGGATCCTGCCTTGAGCCTTCTGATTCTACTGTTGCGCTCAGATTTTACTTTGATAACCTTATTTGACCTCAAACAAGCCTGAAGAGTAAAAACCCTAATTTCACAGACTTAGCTAACATTTCAACCTCGGTCAAATGATGGGACATCCCCGGAAGAACAGAATGACCAGAGAGAGAGAGAACCAAAGCCAAAAGACCAGAATGGAGCAGAAATTAGGGGGTCCCCATCTTGGATGGGCTGATGTGTGAAAAGGTCACAACAATACCTTGTTAAAGGTGAAAAACCCAGTTTGGTAGTGGCAGTTGATCATCCACCAGAATGTGTTGATCAATAGACAAGTACAGATGTAATTACAACTTCTGCCAAGGCTATTTCTCTACTTTCAGCCTGCTCTACACCTTCAAATAGCATTGACTTTTCTTTGAACCTGTTTGAGCGCTACTTTTAGTCCAGTTGCTATATTTAATCGGGCACAATTTTCACAAGGTGTCAATACTAAAATATGAAAGCTGACTATGCTTAGAGAGGTGTAAATTTACTTGACCAGACCACCTCTTTTTTTTTAAGCTGACAAAACTCAATAAAAAGAGCACTCAATATGGTTCCTCATGGGTCTAATTTTTCTCTGTTGATGTCAACCTTAGAAAAGATAGCCAAATCTAAAAAGAGCACCACCTACATCTATTTTCGCTGGGCATGAATTAAGGTTACTGATCACCACTTTTTTCAAAAGACAAAATTCTTTTAAAAAGTGTATTAAGTCTAATCCTTCTCAAGCACAAATTTCTTTTCACCACCTTTTTTTAACTCGTCGAGTGGGCATTAGACTTCTTTGTCCTTCACCGGCCTTGTCTTCTTTTGGTGGGATTTACCTATCTTAATCACTTCTTGATTTGCTTGTAAAATATTCTAAAAAGTGCTCTTTCCCTGATTTTCCATTGGTGTAAACTTTATAAAATAACTGCCAATATCAGATAATACAAAGAAATCTAAAATAGCATGCTGACTTTCATTTAAACTTAGGCATGAATCCCTTATACTAGCCACCATTCATTATAATGGCAGTTTCATCTTTGTGCTGACTGGACTGCCACCTCTCAAAACAAGATAAACTTGTACACCTGGCAAGAATTTTCCCTTTGGCCTGATTCACTTATAATAATTGTCATGCTTTATACTGATTAGAATGTCATTTATTCATCCTCTTACTATGATCTGAGCTGAATTTTGTGCTTACTAGAGCTGTTATCACTTTTAAAAGAATTATCTTAGATTTGCTTTTTATTTGCCAATACGTTCTCAAATCCAAGTTGCAGTCACCATTCTCTAAAACTAATTTTTCTAGATCTTGAAACATATAAGACCATGATCAATCTGCAAAAACTTGTTAGTCTAAAAAATTGGACCAAGATATGAAACCATTATCAATTATTGAGGATGACTATTCATGCGGATTTGGATTTGACACAATTGATCAGTAAACTGACAACAAAAAACAGGTATCATGTAATAGAATCATCGAATTTCAGAATGGGTACAAGTACAACAATACCAGGCCAAACAAGCTCCTTACCATTGGCATGCTCTCTCATCAAATTAAGCGCCCAAGGGTGTTTGTAGATGTATTTTGTTATGTTCCTTGCATCCTAAACCATGGCATTGCCCCATGAAAGTTTTCTGACATCCTGAAAGAGCATATAAATGCAATGTGCAGCACAAGGACTCCAAAAAAGAGTAGGGTTCCTTGCCTCTAGTTGCCTATTAGCTGCCACCCACAACTTGGACAACATCCTACATGCCCACCTCCATGACCACCTCATCCAACATGTTGCATAGTGTGTTAAGCATTTTTTACCACATTGGAGACATCAATTGACCTCAAGAACACCAACTGATCCTGCCATTCATCCACCCACCAAACAAAATAGTGCAGCCCTTTCTTTGCCAGGTTTGTTCCTCCACCAAGACCTCTGTTTGTCTTCTAACAAAATCCAACCATGGCTCACTCAAATCATAAGAGGTTAGTGACTTAAACCCTTTCCCTACTACTATCAATAAAATGACAATTGAATTCCAATCAGGGCTCCTCACAACATGGAAAGGTATGCTGTTTAAGTACCAAAACTTAGCAATTGCAAACCTCACCTCACTTTGCTTCTCTTGGTTCCACACAGTACCTTCAAGGGAAGGTTGGGCATCAAGATTGTTACATGGTACAAAGAAACCATGAATATCTAAATGTGACGTAGCTAGCTGACTAGAACTACCTAATGTAGAAGAGCCCCATATTTGTGCGCCATACAAAAGCTTACTACTTCAATCCTAGGAGAAATACCCATTGCAACTACAATCCTTTTCTTTTATGATGTCATCTCCTCGTAAGAAGTAAAGAGAGCATTAATCTCTCATATAACCTCAGGCTATACTTTATCACAAAGCGAAGCATCTCTTTCAAGGATCCTCACAAGATCAAACTTGAGGCAATTGATGTCTCCTGTCATCTTCTATCCACAAAATTTACAAATTACTGATCCTACTTGTTCCCAAGTTCCATGCTTCCTAGGAAGGTCCCTAGCCTTACCACCAACTTTGTTTCCTAATGCCATATCTCAAATGCAAAAAACTGAATTTCAAAATTTCAAACCTTATTATAAACAAAAAGGCAAAAAAAAATTAAAGAATCAAATGCAAACCCTAGCAGCTAGGTAAAATAAAAAAAACTAGTGTGAGGGAAAAACCAGACAAAAATCTGAAAAACAAGAAAAATAATCCAGGGACACACCTTTTAAGCACTGCAAAAAAAATTGTCCCATGACCCCAATCAACTCCAAATCACTAAAAATTCATTCAAAACACCTGAAACTGCGAGGAATGATGTCAAATTGTCAATGCATCAAGTGAGATAAAAGACTGAAAATGTGAAAAAAGAACTGGTTTTTTGCCTTTATTGCCATGGACTGTCCTTTTGCTCTAATTGGGAAGTTTTTTGTATGGCCTCATGATTACTCAATGAGTTTATCATGCTAATTTTTTGCAACATCTCAACCCCAAGTTTTTAGGCAAGCAACTTAACAACTATTTTGCTTCCCTTGAACTCATGAGTCAAACAACTTTTTGGTGAGTTTTTAATCTACTTGATTTCCTGGTTTTTCAATAGTTTTAGGCATTTTTCTTTGAAGACAATGATTTTTAGTATAAATTAATTATCCTAAATCCCAAGAATTTGGTTTTTTAACCTTATAAATAAGTGTTCAAAGCACAATATTTCTTAATGATAGTTGATGCTATGCTTATGCTGCTGAGATTATTGTTCAAGTGATTTTTTTATGTTTATGTGTTTGTGGTAACGCAATCTTATATTCCAAGGGTTAGATTAATATTAGGTAATTAACACCAAGCTTTGTGTTGATATTATTTATCTATCTAGTTTGCAGCTCTGTTTGCAACTTAGCAGTTTTATCCTTGGAGTTGTGTGTTGTCATTTGATATAACAATTATTCCTTAAAAAATTTGTGTGCATCAGCTTATTGGAAATTGTTTTTAGCCGATACGAAGGTGTCATGTTAGATTCAATTGCTTTGATTTAAGTCATGAAACCTATAAAATCTCATTTTTGAGAAAAAACTGTTTCAGGTCTTGTGCTCATACCCAAGGCAAAAAGACAAGTTGAAGTTTATTTTATTTACTTCGCTATTGCGAAACCCCAAAAGAATAATGTACATTGTGTAAATAATTGTATATTCTAGTTATAGCTTAGTGTCTAGATTTCGTATTAGTTTCCAAGGAGCTTCCCTTATAATTCAAAGGGAGGTTTTTACCTTGTATACTATTATAGTTTGAGTTGTTTCAAAAAAGACAAACCAAAATGCTAGCATTCCTTGGGAAGCAACCTTAGGCTTCTCCTCAACTCAACAGTCTAATTCCATCAATGGAAAACTGCATTGGATCTTGAGCATTATCATCTAATCCACCTTCAGTCGTTTTCGAGGAGACTTTGATGGGACCTTAGACGAGGACATTTAGACAAGCTTCCAGACATAGGCAGCATATTCACATTGAATAAAGAAGTGACAAGCCAATTCAATATATGGTTTGTAGTTGGAGTATCTAAAAGGACCTTGGATTCCCCTCTTTTGAAGATTTTCACCTATTAGGACTGTTGTACCCAAAATAAATTTTTGCTTTTAAGAGACATTTTTGTTAAAATGATCTAAGTCGTGTAAAAATTGTTGCCAAAAGTATGTTTTAGGTCAAACAAAAGGTAACATTTTTGTAGGTTTATGTCAAGGAACATGTGTGCAAAATTTTGAAAATTT
The DNA here is from genome assembly GCA_007115665.2 of Sequoiadendron giganteum. Classification (NCBI taxonomy): domain Eukaryota; kingdom Viridiplantae; phylum Streptophyta; class Pinopsida; order Cupressales; family Cupressaceae; genus Sequoiadendron; species Sequoiadendron giganteum. The sequence goes on from CM021109.1 coordinate 365,871,352, forward strand.
GAAAATTAGGGTTTCATGCCCCTATTTTTAGGGAAACCCTTGAAAATAGGACCTTGCCAGAATTCTTTGAAAATGATTTTGATAGGATGAATTGACATCACGATCACACTAGTCAAGTCAAAATCACCAAAAATTTAGTTTTACTCTGGTGGGTCTATTTTCATTTTTTAGGAATAAAGTTAGGAGCTCTGCAGCCATTAATGGCAGATTGTCTAGTACCAGGTGTTGAAAGCTAAGCTTCAACGAAGAAACCATGGCGGAAATACTCCAAAAAGATGTCTCACGGAGGGGATTATCAAAATCAAAAAATGCCAAAAATGACTAACTCTGGAAAAACCAACGCCTTGCTACCAAGGAGGACAAGCTATTACACTTGGGAAAAGCGCCCCTGCTGAAGAAAGGCACCCTTGAACAAGGAGATCCTGATGTCACTTTCAAGAAGACTTGTCTTCGGATGATCTCTTCAACAACAACTCAGCGTCGCAACGAACCTACCAGCCAGCCTACAAGACATATCAAATGACAGCAATGGTTGACCGTCAGAGCATGCACACTTAATGGAAGATCAATGCATAACAAAGCAAAGGCGCCCCTACTGGCCAGAGGTTCCCTTGAATCTGAGGCACCTGAAGTTTCCGACCACTGTTGTATACATGGCATCTGCTCAGCTCTCTCTCAGCTTCACGATCAATCTTAGCTACGTGTCCACAAGACCTGTCAAGAAATCAGAGGCAGAGATCAAGCAGGAAACACCTAACGGTGAAATTTGAAGGAAGAATGCCAAGAAACTGGCTGAGTATTGGTCAAAAGGGCCCCTGCTGAAGAAAGGTGCCCACCTTTTTGGGCAATCAAATGCACCTTATGAGCTTAGTTACCTCCAAGATGATCTTCTCCGTTATGATCGATCTCAACAACAACACTGTCAGCAAAGACAACAGAGTAATCTGACACCTGACAACAGAGATCAAGCTAAGGCCACTCTCAAAGGCTGACAACATGAAAATCATAAGTCAAAAAGCCAAAGGCGCCCCTGCTGGCCAGGGGAGCCCAAGCTTTTGAAGAACCTAAACTAACTTTCAAGAGCTAAGATACCAGTCATCCTTTCTAGGACTGAGTTGGTTATCCACCCCATGTTTCAACGAGATCGTTAGACTCACCAATCAGCAGTGATCTTGAATCAGAACACGGAGGGTCAAAATGACGAAATTGAAGAATAGTCAAGAAATTGACTCAGTCTAAAGCCAAAAGCACCCCTGCTGAGGAAAGGCACCCATGATTAAAAGGCATCAGATTTAGCCTTTGAGCTTTCCAGCTCCCAAGCACATTTAATCAGGGTTTTTCCATCTCAGTAGTGAATCAGTCAGCATCAACTAAAGATCGACTAAATGACCAAGAGCAAGGATCAAACAGAGGCATTTCAGCAGAACAAATGATAAAAAAAGTTCAAACTCAAGAAGAACGCCTAAAAAAGTCAAAGAGTGATTTGTTGACTTGAGTTAGGAGATTTTGGAGGCAAAAGTGGCCAAATGTCCCACAATCAGTGGAAATCAGCTTTTAGAACTCCAGATCAGGCTAAATCACTCCTCAGTCATGAGTTGGCGCCCATGCTTGATGCATTTAGGCATCAATCATTATATAATCAAGCTAGGTGTCCCATTTCATTATTTTATTTTGCAGGTTGAAGGCAAAAACAGAAAATTGCTCTCCAAGACGTCTTTTCAAGATCTGACAGAGGGTTTTGACCATTCTTCGTTATTTCTTCGAAGATCAGTGGCACAGAAAGATAGAATTTCAGAGGTTGCATCCAGAGGCAGATTTTTATAGAGTAGCAGCAAATAACTTCCAATCTTCCTCTTGTCTTCTTCCTCTCTTTTGTCTTAAAATTCTTGCATGTCACAAAAAACAACAAATAATCACAAATCTGACCAACTGGGTATGATTAACACTACTTTTTCAAGAAAACTCACATGTTAGATTTTTCCAGAAAAAGTAGCCCTGTTGCCCCTATTTTTTAGGATTTCTAGAAAAAGCCATAATTTTGAAAAATGGACAAACTAGGTTTGTTCAGCTTTGAAGCACGAACAAAACCCATTTGTGGATTTTTCTGGTAAAAATCACTTTCTGGTGCCTCGCTGCCTCTGCCACCGAAGGGCTCTTGCATGTCATAGAAAAATCCATTTTTTTGAATTTCTGACAATCTAGGTTTGTTTAGAAAATCATTCTCAACAAAACCCATGTCTCAAAATTTTTCGTAAAAAGTTGTCCCGGCAAGGCTATTTTTAGTAGGTCCAAAAAAAGTTGTCTGAACAAGGTCGTGTGCACAATTGATCTTTAAGTTTTTCATAATGTAGTTCTCCCAAGTACAGTACAAGACCAAAACGGTCTTGTACCATGATTTCCTGAAAACAATTGACACCGACTTGCATCAAAAGAACCCAGAGGTCAGTTCAGAAGATTTGGAGGGCATGAACTAGATCACGCTGCAAAACATCGAGCAATCTGGATTGCTTGAGGTTGCATCAATCCCCATCACATTACAGAGCGTGGAGTTTGTAATTGCTTGCATTAAGCATTACAACCCTACCACGTGAGAAATCCGATCAATGGATGGGAGGGTGATTTGCAGCCTTAGACCAAAGGATGTCGAAAAATGTTTTGCTATTCCACCACGTCTGACAAATAAGGTCATATCTATGAAAGAATGCAAAAGAGCATTCGAAGTGGCAAAGGATAAATGTCAGCTGAGAATGGCAGAGAAATGGCTAAAAGTGAAAAAGGCCAGTGTACCCAAGAATGTTGGGCGAGGAGAATTCCAAGACGAGTATGCAATGATAATCACTCTACTCAATCAGGTCATTGGAGAGGAAGAGGGGAACCAATTTCAGTCGTGGATGTACTACATCATTGCTAAGATTGCCCTCGACAGAGAACACTACGACTGGGTCACCCTCATCAGTGACACACTCCACCAGCAAATGACCGAGTTCTTAGAGGCCCACAGGTTCCGCATGTGCTCTTACCTTGTATACCTGATTGCCTTCCAAGACCAATTCAGAACATTGAACACTATGGGAGCCTTAGGTGTGCATAAGGTCCACGAACATTTTCCGCGACTTGAGTTTACTCTAGCAAAGCGACATTTCAAACGGATAAATGATTTGTTCATTATGCACACTATAAGGGACATCAACCATGAACTACATGTATGTATATCACCAGCAGCCAAGGAGGCAATGGTGGACTAGGCAGATTGGTTTATCCAATTCCCCACCTTCACCTATATACACGTATATGGGTACAACGGTCATCCTGCCATGATGCCCCGCTACCCTTCAGATAGGGTAATTTTCATGGAGTTCTTGCGGTAGTTGGCCGATGTTTATTCTCACCTGTGCCTAAAGAAGAAGACAGTTGTAAGCTTTCCTATCCAGATAGGACTCTACAGGTGTAAGACAGCGGCTGACGCCAAAATCATGTGCCAAGAGATGGTGAGACTCAATCTCAAATCTCATTGAGAGGCAGACATATGATCCGAGAGGCCTTTATGCAGCGCATCTTGAGCAGCACTCATCACACGAGTCTTCCATGGAAGACTACTAGGTTAACTGTGTTGATCAGTTTGATGTACGAAGACAAAACTATAGCCGGTTTAGGCTCTCACAAATTGTTGATTTCATGTCAGAAGATGTTGAGGGCCTATTTGATGATGACGAGGAGGTTACTCTCCCCACATTCTTCGTGGATCAAGTAGACTCACAACCACTTGGAAAAGTGGATTGGTACGCCAAGGAGAACACATTTGTAGAGGAGAGAACAAGTAGGGTTGTCAAACATAGTCAACTCTAGTTGGACAGAAAAAGGACGAGGAAGGTAGTAATTCCCCACACAAAGCCGCCACCAATTCAATCTTCACTACCTTCCACATCAAGGAAGAAGCCCAGACAAAAGCAATGGAGTAACCCTCCCAAAGGGATGCGAATGTCAGGGCATACATGGGGAAGAACGAATGTCAGGGCATACATGGGGAAGAACATAGATTGCTAATACAAATCAGCAAGAAGTATATGTGTAGACATCCACAAATATGCCCGAGACAGTCATGGAATCTATTGCAGCTGAGCCAATGATTGAAGCAATCATAGCCGAAACAGAGCCCATAATAGAAGCAATTGCAGCAGATACAATGCCTATGTTTGAGACAAAACCTCCTACTTCACCACCATCGCAGCAGTCACAAGTCCCCATTGACTTGGACTCTCCACCAAGAGACATTGATGCAGCACAATCTCATTCATCGGGCATTCAGAGGCCTAACATTACTCCTTCCAACGAGGCTAGTCGGAATTCCATTTGGCTTGAGGGTCTCCTAGGAAGGAAGAGAGAAAGGCCATCCTACCAGCTTGACTTCACAGAGTTTGATCATGTCCCTACAGACATGCAAGCAAAGAAATTGAAGCAGGTTCATGTAGGAAGGAATGCAGATAATGAGTTCATCATAGAGATAGCTGCCTCACCTGAGGACAGAAGTATACACGAAGTAGGGGTTGAGGACTTCACATTATTAAAGGTCAACCTCGAAAAGACCTCTCGTCAAGTGGAGTCAGATCTTCTCGAAATTGCCTCGATGAGTGCTCAGGAAAGAATGGCTAAGGACGGCCGAGACAAAGCAACCTTAAAGGCTGAAAACCAACAATTGAGGATGTACATATCAAACTTGATGCACGGCACTCCCAACTTCTCTACTTTGCCACGACAGTTGCTAGACCTCCCCATAGAGCAAAACCATCACCAATTGATTACATATGGCAAACACTTGAGAAATCAAGTGGAGGAATTTGTCATCAGGGGATGATGTATACTAGTAGAAATATACCAGTTGAGAGACATAGCACATGGACTCCACATAGAGATTCAGCAGTCAGAATTAAAGATAGTAGAGAAGAGACCAGGGGATGAAATCACTATCATGGACATGCAATTGGCGTACCAATCAGTTACCACTGTAGAGAACAAGCAACATCTCTTTGCTTAGAAAGAAAACCTGGCATACAAGGTGAAAGCTTATGATGCCAATTCTGTGGAACTAATTGAGTACCGACATATTGTGGCATATATTATCAAATTTGCAAGAATGTCGGTAATATCCATCCCTTGCCTTTATCAACATGAGGGAGGTGCACACATTGAGCTAGGCGCAGTACAGAAAAAATTCCAAGATGTCGTTCGTAGCTCATTCTTCGATGATCCTGATGGTTGCAAGTTGGATAAGGTTGCAGCCATGTCAACCAAGCTGGATGACACAGCTGCCAAGTGCATAGAATATCAGCAGCAACTTGTGAATGGTGAAGAGATGCTCAGACACCATGTCATTGTCCTACAGAGCATTAATTGCCCAAAAATTGAAGAAGTTGACGAATGGATAGAAAACCTATTGACCAGTGGAGCAGAGGTGTGAAGCATCCACCTAGGACATCCTACCCTCCAAAATAGCATTAATGGTGATTGGAGTTAACTTGATGCCTCATTCCAAGTTAACTCTAGGTCCCACTAATCATGCATGTCAGATTCCACTAATTATGGATGTTTATTTCTAGATCTCCACTAATTGTGGATCTCTATTTTGGAGGCAAATTTTGTAATTTAAGTTCACTTGTAAATAGGTTTCAGTCAACTGAAGTAGATTTTTAGTTGACTCTCTGTATAGTTTCAATTAAATGAAGTAGATTTTCAGTTAACTACTTACTCACCTACTTTTAGACATAGGAATAATTCTTGTTGATTGGCAAGAACTGATTATTAACTGTCATGTCCCCTTTTTCACGTGCATCAGAGTTGGGAGATTAGCCTATTTTCCTGACCCTCGTAGGCTAATAGTTTTGGATAGAGAGTTTCTCAGACGGGCACTTGGTCGTCAAACTTCAGTGTTGATCTTTGGAGCATGGTGGCAGGGTGAATTGTGGCGTTCGGCATGATACTAGTGCTTAATCTAATGATATTCACCTTTTATTTCACCATCTTCGGCCTAGGGACCATGTGTTTTAATATGAAGGGGTCACTTTCTATTTTTAAGTTACTATTCATTACTAAAGTGAAAAATGTTATAACTTAAGTGAATAGTGTTCACTTTAATGAATAGTGTTTCCTTTGTAAATTTATAAAAGGCAAGAGAGAAATTCGAATTGCTTCATTAGATGATCATTTTGGCTTGAAGAAAACTTGGGAGGGAAGCTTGGAGGAAGAAGGAGGCTAGGGTTTCCTTATTTCTTGCAGTGGGTGAGCCTGGTGGGGCTTGGTTGTTCGTTTGGAGCTACTTGAGGGTGTGAAACACCACCTTAAAGTTGAAGATCTGTTATTTTGCTGCTCTTTTAGAGATCTACGTTGCTGGTTGCAAGTTGTTCGAGCTTGGTTTTGAGTGGTTTGGGTTGCCGTTGTCTCCAATCTCGATTGTTCAAGAGTTGTTCGCATTTTGTAGTATTTTGGAGCTGTTTTTGGTGTGCTACAGCCAGCCGCACTTTGTGAGGGTTTGTATCAGCCAAAGCAAAAGAAATGCCCTTTTTACAAGGCTGCAACTTCACCCAAAGGGGGCGCCCTTACCCTAGGAAGCTTCCCATTACGGTTTTTGGTGGGAGAAGTTCATCTTCGAAGAGAAATCAGCATTTCATTGGGCGCGGGTACTGTAGCAGGGCACTATTCACAGTGTGTTTTGGTTGTAAGTTAAAATATGATCTATGTAATACTCAGCATCGAATCTAATGTAAGTTATATATTGTAAGCGACCTTTATGTAATGAAGAAACTATATTTAGACATCGAAATGAGCAATGTTCTCAACTTATTCCATTAGCTTAGTTATTTGAAGCTTTCTTGTATGCATATGCTCTTTAGCACCATTTTAGTGTCATTTGCAAACAAACTCAAAGCACAAAAAGGCAAACACAAACTTAAACAAAATCAGACCTATGAAACACACTGGAAAATAGATCAGCAGAGTGTAGGTACACTACATTAACTCAAGGAGATTTTAGGATTGCCTACTCCTTTGAGTTTCTATAAATAAGAGCCTTGGGCTCATTATTTGTTTAACCTTTATTTACTGGACAAAATTGTTGCGCCATTGTTGCCACAAGCTTGTAAGTTTGTATTTGTTCACTCTTGGATGAGATTTAATTGGTTGATTGCAATTGTGTATGGTTTCGTACCTTTGTTGTCCCAATCTTTGTAATTCATTCAAAAAGCTTGAAGAAGGAAATCAAAAGGCACATACAGTTTGATCTAAAGATTTGAGTTCTTCCAAACATCTTGTGTTTATAGCTCATTGTTTCAATCTCCTCCTTGGACAGGGGTTCCTCCTCCTTGGGTATTTTGATATTGATAGTTATCATGTGATGTTGTTTAATGAATTGTCTTTCAGCCTACACTTTGGATAGGTGTCGTCACCTCCTCGAGAATCCTGTTAGCCAAGTCATCGTACCTTGTTGTTTCTAGTGAGTTGTTTCCTAGCCTATACCTCGGACAAGGGTTCCTCCCCCTTGGCAAGTCTTAGATCCAACTTACCATAAAGAGCATTCGCTTGCATAAAACCTTATCCCAGCGTATATCTGAGAGTTCAGAGCTTCGGCCATATTCTAAGGAGACGGTGGATTCAAGTGATCCAATCAATCCATTTCGCTCCTATGCCCTCATGCTTTGTTTATCTTGAGGAGATAGGATAGTTTAGAAGCTAGTTTAGTCGTAGTTAAGATCTGCAGAAACCAAAGAAAACTTTAGCTACAGCGCATTATGTTTATGCACCCTTGTGTCCTGCCGCTGAGTAAAAAAGACAGGAACCTTAGTTTATTGTACCCTTTTTTACACATAACATCAGCAAAGAGAGATCTTCCTCTCTATAATTCGAAGAGCAATACTATAACACTTGCAATAGCTGTACGTTTCCAATAAGCACTCCAGAGGAGCTAATTGAAACGCCAACAAGGACATTGTTGTGAAAAAGGAGCCATAAGAATGCTTTAGATTTGGGATAGATTTTCTGATTCTAGATCTTACTTCATTTGCCCATAGCGAGGCTATGGATTTTTTCATGCCAAATGATAAGATGCTAAAACACTTACCTCACCATTAGGATTCGACAAACAAACTAAGTTGACCTCCATAATAGGAAAGATGAATCTGTAAGATTTGATATGGTGTTAGAGTTTATTGGTTTTCTCTAGCACACCTTCGCCTATAGTTCACATACTCCATCTCAACTCAGACTAAAAAGACCAAAAAAAATTGACTCAATAAAGCTCAACAACTTTTAAAAATACTTAGATTGTAAACTCTACTAAAAGGAGCAACATTGTGAAGAATCCATCACATTTAGCATCAAGTTCATTGCAATTTTAGCATAAGAGGGCACATCTTCCAAGCTTGAGGGGAGAATGAAGGGCATGTGCAGTCAAATTTAGCCACATGGAGTAAATGTGTAGGTGAACTGAACATGATTTGCAAAATCATGAGGTTAGAGGATAAAAAATAATTTCCAATTAATTGTAAGTCACGTTTTCCATAAAGGAAGGGCAATTATTAGTCGCAAGCAAAAACATTTAGTGTAGTTACGAGGACACACAAGAGTACGAATTGCGACCTGTCAAGTTTGAGGATCAAACTTGCAATGTACTCATGCGAGTTCGACACTTGGACTAGCCAAAAACTCTTCTTGCAAAACTTGCGAGTTAATACTGCAAAAACTTGCCACCATATATTTTTTGTGAGCACTCAATGAGTTTTCCATCTAGGCCTCACCAATTTGCCTGATGGAATAAATTTTCCAACGAACTCAAAGTTTTGTGACCCACTATATAATTTTGGATAATTCTCATACAATTGGAGATTAGCATGTGTTGTAATTCCAGAATATTAAGGAAAGAGTGTGGGGGATGCCTATTACAGCTATCTTTCCAAAACTTTATCTTCTCCCCTTTGTCAATTGACTAAGTGAAGAGTCCCTTAGCTGTAATAAACCCCTCCATATAATATTAGCAGTTCCTGAGAGGACAGTTGTGGGTTGCTGTTCCGCTCATTGCAGCATGAATTTTGACTTTGTCTCTATGGTCCTCTAAGCAGTGATTGTAGAGTCCTCTATAATTCTCCAAGAAATTTTTCACTCTCAAGGCATGACTGAACTTTATTGCTGTGACTACTCCAACTATTTCAGCAAACATAGGTAATAGGAAAAGGAGATGAATTGGGACCACCTGGCGGACAGCTTGCACAAGTTGGATCCTACCAGCCAAAGTAAACCACTTGTTAGTCCAATTACTTAACTTTTTCTGAATTTTTGACAGCACTGGATTCCATCTCTTTTGAGGCTATCCTATGAAATGGAAAACCTAGATAGGTCAAAGACAGATTTTGGTCCTTCAATTGGAGAAATTAAAAAAAATTATGTTTTCTTTTAGCTGGTATAATAGCAAATGAACACCGGTTGCTGATATATAATATGTCCCCAAGCTTCTTGATAGAATTTATTTTATTTTATTTTCTATCTCCTTAATGATTATTGAAGAAAATAGGAGACTGTCATCTGCAAAGTCGAAGTTATGATACCTGGCTTCTTTGTACATAGTCAGAAGACCAAATATTTTGCCTCCCATTTTTTCTTGTTCAACAGACAAGAAAGGATAACACTCATAATAATCAAAAAGTGGGAGCTAAGTGCATTCCCTTTTCTCGACTGTACAAATCCACCTGTTCAGCACCCTTGTTCTAGCCCAATCAGAACCTTGGATGATGATGTTTTATCATTGAAGTCATTTTTTGGCAAAACCAAGAATTGGTTAAGGCAATGTGGTCTTGTTATTGCTAAGCCTAATTAGGATAACCGATAATCTGTAATGTCCCCAAATTTGTGGTGGAGTAATTTAATTAATTTAATTGATTAAGTTGTCCAAAAATTAATAATATTCCAAAGGGATGGCTTAATTGATTATTTTAATTTTAGATGCGGGAATATTAAATTAATTATTTATAAAGTTATCTAAATAAATCAAATCATAAAGGTAACTTTATTTTTAATTAATTTAATTAAAGTGATTCAAATAAAATAATAAATTATAAAGTCACTTAAATAATATTTTTAAAAGTGACTTAAGTGAAAAATAAAATATTATAAAGTCACTTTGGAAAATACTAAAATAATCTCGAAGCTTCTTGGAGGATCTTTCTAGAAGATAAAAAAGGTTCTTTATAAGGAGCTATGAGCAAGCCATTTGAGCATGCTTGGATTTTATTTCTCATTTCAGTTTGGGAAGAGCTTGAAGGCTTTTTCAGGTCCGAGGGTTTGAAGACTCTAGGATACCAGGTTCGATTGTGAAAGATCAACCCTAGCTGGAGATTGTGGAGGAATCCATTCAAGGTTTCTACAGGTGCTTCATTGCAAATTTAATGGTCACTTTCAATGACCAAATTTGATGAATAGCGATTGCATTCAGCTTGTCTAAGAAGCTAAGTATTTGAGGATTTGAACAATTGCAATAGCTGATGTATTATTGCAATTCTGAATAAGAATTTCTATTAATGCAATAGCTGATTTATTATTGCATTCTATTGAGGGTCTCTAAAGGATGAATTTGAGAAGCTTAATTCTGAATAATTCTTTTAAGGGCAAGTAGTTCTTTTGTAGAGCTCAAGGTTGAAGACATTATTCTTATTTTTGAAGGAGCATTAATAAGTTTGGACCTGAAGTTGTTATGCCATCAGGGAGAACACATAAGTGCATCGATTTATCTCATTTTCAGTCAAGATATCAATGAGGGTTCTTCTTAAACCCTAGGCACTTCAAGGGAGGCTATTCTCAGATTGTTATCAGCATACTACACCTGAAATCGTGGCACTTGAAGGGAGAAATCGCAGCTCATCTAGGGCATCAAAATAGTGGCATTGTGGCAAAATTTGAAGTGCAGATTTTTATCAGACATCTAGAGCCAGAATAGTGGTATTATCATCAGCATTAGAGGGACGATTTTGTCCTCACCAGCAGCGCCTATTCTGTCTTTATAATCGTGGCTTTGAAGAAGGTCTCATCAGCAATTCGTAGGGAGCAAGGTCTGCAGATTAGAGTGGAGTTGTGGTCTGTTCCAAGGATTTTCTTACACAGCTGGAAAAATCATTTGTCTGCATTTTCAATCTGAAGTTCATACATACCCAGATCTGAAATAATCCTTCTTGTTATGCATTGCCATTAAAATATTGTGAAGAATTCCCCATATCAGATTTGAAGTGGACATTGTTGTTTGTGAGAATCATTGGGTTGAATCATCTCTTGAATTTATAGATGACATGGAATGAAGTCTGATTTTCAGATTCTAATAGAAAGTTTGCATGACAACTGTTTGTCAAAATGCCTATTGGCTGTACTAGCTCGTCATAGTAAAATTATAGTTGCATTCTCATTTCAGTCATTTTAGAAATGGGAAATATCAGAAACAAGTTTGCATTTCATCTCAGCTATTGTATTTGAAGAAGTTATAACAGAACTGAAGTATAAGCTTTGCATTTCATAGAGCATTTGAATAGTAGTTCTTGCTGCAAGTCTTGTAGAGAAAATTATCCATTTTATTTCAGTCAATTGCATCTTCTACTAGCTGGTTACAGTTTATTCATGCATACTTTGTCTTCATAAAGAAAAACATTGAAAGAAATATCTTCAACATACAAAAAGAGGGTTACAAGACAAGTGTTTGAAAAAATTCCAAGACCACTCACACTGAAAATTTAGAGCAGAATTGGCAAGGGTCTTTACATAATCTGATTGTTGATACCTTAAAGGATATGTTTAAATCCTAATGCTTAATTGTTGATGATTATTCTGATGATTGTTATTTCATTTATATCCACCACAAGGTACCATGATCCTATCCAATTTAAGACTTAAGTCTGCAGATCATAGGTACTAAAGGATTGCTGAAAATAGAGTAAGTCAAAGGGGGTTTCTAGTTCCATGATGTGGTCATTGAATCAAAACAGGAAAGGTGGCTTGAATGTTGGTTGAGATAGCATCCAGAATTCAGAGGAGACTGCCAAATCAGCATCAAAATCAGAGTGATGCTGCAGAAGCTGAAACATTTAACGAAGTATAAATCTGGGGACAAACCAGTCATTGATAATTAGGGACCAACTTTAGGAAATCTCTTCTTGAGAAGAGGGAGCTGCAAAGAAAGGGTTGGTAAGTAAAGTCATAAAAATAGGCAGCAGCATCAACAACAAGTGGACCCAGATGAAGTCTAATTTGAAATGAGCTGACAAGAATTAATGAAAAAGGTAAATTGGGAGCCAAGAAACTGGTTTACTGACAGCAGTGACAGGCAAGAAATTGGTTGGGGTTGGAAACGCATGGAAGAAAGAATGCAGGGCATGGTGTGCTGACAACAACTACTCTGAATTAAATGAGGGAATTAATTCATGCAGATCACAAGGAGAGAAGAAACATCATCCAAATCAAGAGAAAGAGAATTTAACAGAAAAAGACAAGGCACCCACACAGAGATTAAATGATGATCAGATTCAACTTGTAAAAGAAACCAGGCTGAGAACATTACAAAAGAATGTAAAGCCAGGAGAAAAGGTTGGTTGATCAGATGGGAAGCAAATCAGCTTAGAAGCACAGAAAGGTTTGGCCAGAAGAAAGGAATGCATGAATACAAGGAAAGATATCCAACTCCAAAGGTTGTTACTTCCGACTAACTCTTACCCTAAATTTGGTCCTTAAGTTGCCTAATTGTGAAAATTTTGTCTGCCTATGTGTTTCAGAAGGTCGATGTTCTAAGTTATAACCCTGAGTTTTATCCTTTTAAGATGCTTTTGTGACTGATTCCATGGTTGTGGGTCATGCCTTCCGAGGAGATTGTGAGGGGGCTTTCATGTCGTTGCCCATTGTATTTTGCAGATTTATCTTGGTTGATGTGTTTTTGTTACTCAGTGCTCTTCTGTGCTGAAGATTGCTTATTTTATCTATTCCTATGTTTCCAAACTGCCACCTAGTCCGAATGCTTTTAAGATGCTTTTGTGACTGATTCCATGGTTGTGGGTCATGCCTTCCGAGGAGATTGTGAGGGGGCTTTCATGTTGTTGCCCATTGTATTTTGCAGATTTATCTTGGTTGATGTGTTTTTGTTAATCAGTGCTCTTCTGTGCTGAAGATTGCTTATTTTATCTATTCCTATGTTTCCAAACTGCCACCTAGTCCGAATGCTTGGACCATGAGAGAGAAGAAAAGAATTAGAGACCAATAGATTGTCTCAGCAGTGCTGGATGCACTCGAGATACTCCCTCATGAAATTGAATGAAAGATATTGCCTCAGTGCTGGATGCACTAGGGATGTTCTTAATATGGAAAGAAAGAATGGAAGAAAACATGTGATAGTTTTGTGTTATTTGGGAGTTTACTTGATATGTTCAGTGTTCTTAAAATGGTTTTGTTGGTGTTATCTCTACTGAGATGAGACAATTTATTGATGTTAGTTTGTACCTTATTATGACTGAAGCCTTGGATTGATGTTTTATTGATGATTGAAAAATCAAACCTGTATTATTTCCTCATCTGATCAAATGGGCTGATGCCATCCCTTTGTTGTGATTGAAACCTAAGTGGTGTCATTTTGTGAGGATTGTAATCCTTGTTTTTATAACACTTTAGTGATGATGACATAAGCCTTGAGTAATGCTATAAGTGGCATAAGCCAAAGCCCTTGTGTTATGGTGCTATAAGTGGCATAAGCCAAAGCCCTTGTGTTATGGTGTTTCTTAGTTTCTCATTGTTCATATCAAGAACCCAATTCTATTTGAACACTTTAAGTACCTTAACCTTATCCTGTCCATGTACATTTCTCTGTAACCTTGCTTAATCTGTGAGGAAGAAATAATTGCTTGAGTTGAAGGATTGAATGGATAGGGGACCAGAAATAAATATTGGCATCAGCTATGTAGAAAAACTCAGTGCTGAGTTTGGTTACAGCAATATGGTTATAATTCTCGCAAACCCTTATGGAACCATATATATGCCTTCTATGAGGATGGTCACATGGAACAATAGCTTCACTTTTTTGTTTTGTCATATTGGAGACTAATTGATGGTTGATTGGATACTTTCCAAGTGACATCTCTCTAGCCCTTCATCTCAGTTCTCTATTGTGAGCAGAAACAAGAAAACAATTGAGAAAGGAATAAAGATGTGCATTGGCTTGTAATGTTTCACCATGACAGTTGGAATGCAAAAAATAGCACAAATGACCTTATAGTTCGATTGAAGATTGAGGCTTGTTGACAAGGAAGGAAAGAGAACTATATAGTGTTTTCTAAAGAAAAGTTTGATTATTCATAATGTGTGGATTGTAATTTGATTTAAGGCCATGAGTAGACTGCATAATTTCCTTTGTAAATCCAAAGAATTGGAATGATGTCTTTGTATGTAAATCGATATAGGAATACTCTGTCATTTTATTTATCTTCTTTTGATGAATTCCTTCCCTCTCTCCATCCCCCCTCCCTCCGTCAAATCCACAATAACCACTCCGAATTAAATGACAGAATTAGATGTTCCTAAGATCCAAAAGTTCATAATGAGCTCCAACGTGAATATGCATAATACTGGATTAATGAAGAAAACAATTTATACAAGTTTCAAGTCCTTGTTTTATTTTTTAGTACATGGGATTCGTAGTAATTCTACTGTGTGGTTAATCCTAAAGATACTAGGATCTCTCGAGTGAAATGGAGAAATTCTCTCCTTTAAAGCCCTACTAATATGATTTGGCATCCAGACCTCATCTAAGTGTGACTTCAAATGATTAAAAGAGAACACAATAATTGCCCTTACAAAGATTGTTAAGTTTTACTCTCTGGAACTTTTGGTAATAATTTTAGGGACTTATTGTCGGAAACCCTAAGTGGTGGCCCCATGTTAAAAATTTGTGAAACTAGGTATGTTGAAGTGGCTAGAGTAATAATCATTCTTCTCGAGCTAAGGTTTTAAATTCCAAAGATTGTATGTAACCCAAACCCTAAGTGTGAAACTAGTTTCCTTCCATGTCATCAAGCTTTGGGGTACCAATTCATTTGGCTTGGCCTTTGTTTGGATATTGGCAAAGCCTATCCCAACTAAATCTAAGATCCCTTGGGATTCTATGTAAATGAATTTGCTTGCAAGGTCATAATAGGAAAAGCTTGTTTTCCCAAATAAATCTACATTTTTCTTGAGACATTTTTATTCCATTTTTAGTTTATTATAGTATGACTCTCCCTTCTCATTTTTTCCCTATTTGTGAAATCCTCTTGTGGTCTTTTGGTTTTCATCTCCACCCTCCTCCTTGATATTTAGTTAGATCTTGTCTAAAATTTAACACTTTCTTGCTTTCTTCATCCTAATAATGGATCATGGAGTATGATCTAAAACATTGATGATAAAAATTCTTACACGATTAAATCCACAAGCATTCACTTTCAACATTATAGACTGTGGAAATATGATGTCCATGATCATTTTTATGACCAAATTTACCCCTTTTTCTCATGTGCCACATGTCGAGATCTCATATAGTCTCCTTCTTAGACTTGTAATGTCTTCTAGGTAAATTATTAGTGGGTCTCCCTTTATGATTGCCAATTGTCACCACAAAGTATGTGAGATTTTTCCAAGTTGCAAAATCGGATATGTGAGATTGTGATGTCACAATCTCAAGGTAGTTCAATGATTAGGGCCATCCAAAGTAATTCACCACTTTTGGATGACAAGTCCCCAATAAGTGATCAACCCTAATTAATATTTGACATGCGATAAATCATAAGTAAACCTAAGATCAAACATTATGAAATGCATTTGAAGAAAATCAACTAAGTGTTGGACAGTAAACTAGATTCTAAAGTAATATTGCATCCGGATTCTCATCACATGTCCTTGAGTTTCTCAAATTACTTTTGGCTCTACCTAGGTTTATGAAGCCAAGACGTGATTTCAAATTGGTTTAACCTTAGATCATGTCCACAACAAATATTGCAACAATTTCCCTTGCGATAAAGAAATTGATGTCAATATACATCCTATCTTTAATAAAATGGTGAGTTCCATGGGTTTACCTAGTATCAAAGTCAAGCGAGTGAGATTGCATTGTTTGGCCAAATTTGAATAAGCAATATTTGACAATTTTCACAATCTAAGTATAATCACAATATCAGAAACCTTAGGGAGTAGAACTATTGCTTTTAAGTGCAAAGGCTACAATGAGCAACTAACCAGGGCTAAGCAACAACTTTTGTGATAAATCCAATTAAAATTGAGTTTCTGCATTACAAAACTTGTAAAATCAAATCTGAATTAAACTGAGTTCCAAAACTTTATCATGTACGAAGTCTATATCAAGAGAATTTATCTCGCTTATATGACTTTCCTCACCAATTTGACCACCAAAAGAATAAATGTTTCCCACAAAATTAAATCCCCAATAGGTTTAAATTTTACTTGCATTTGATTCTTGTAAATCCATTTTGGAAAATTGTCTAAGTGTTGGACAAATTGGATTTAAATGTTTAATCGTATTTGGGGACCATACTGAAAGACTTTGATACCTCACTATGGCTGTAAGATGCCTTTCCCGAACAAGGTAAAATTTCCGATAGTCTTACCCAGTTTGATAGTTATTCTATATTATCGAACTTAGCACAACATCAAAGATTCATTGAGCGATATAGTCAAGTACATGCATGAATGATATCTGAATAATTCTATACAGATCTGATTTCACATTAATCTGATTTTACAACATAAGGATGCACAGAAATTTATATCAGAATGTTGCACACTCAGAAATGTGTGGTTGGCTCATGCATTAACATAAAGAGTCTGATATACATTTAACAATTGCTCAGAAATTGATAACAGACCTTCACAAGCTCAGAAATACTTCCAGATTGACAAGGTATTGTTCCCAGGTTTGAAGTTTGAACAGCAGCTTGGTAATACTCAGAACGATTTAAGGTGGGATTACAAAGACCTTTTCTGAGTGTTATGATGACTCTAATATGAACTCAGAATGCCCAGGAAGCTTACAACTAAGTGCAGATTGGAAAGACAGAATTTCAGGACTCAAATATAATGCATTGACATCAGAAAGAGATATGACCAATGCTCTTATGCAAAGACAACATTACATCAACTGTTACAGAACATTTTCTTACTGCTAATAAACATATTTCTTACTCAGAACAGATACAGAAGATATGGATGACTTACAGGTTATGCCAGTTTCCAGTAGATGTCAAATGTGAGAAGGCAGTGAAACAACCAGACCTGATATCCACTCGCCATGGTTAGAACAAGGAGCCAGTAGCCTCACTAATGCACATTTTCATCAGATGCTGCCACGAATTGCAGATTAGAGTACAGGCGACTCTCATAAGGTCTCTATTTCACTCAGAAATGTCACGTTTTGGCCCTGGGTAGCAACACATCCTTCTTCAGGCCACACAACCACAATACCACCTTGAATGCCTTCAGTAGGGCTTGGCATGTGCTCAGATTTCCACATTTTTGCAGTATTTGCTCAAATGACCTGAGTCTAAGCCCTCACATGGTTTCTCAGGTATATTGCAGACTGTTATCAGGTAAAATACTGGCCCAAACTGAGTAATACGACCATGCTGGTGAAGGTCGACCCTGAATGAAGAAATAATGAACCCTAATGCCCCTAGTGAAATCTTCTTGTGTCTTGTTAAAGAAGTCGACTTCTGAAATGGCCCACAATTGCTCAAAACTGAATATTAAAAACAGATAATTGTTGCAAGCAGCTTACCACACTGATACTCAATATTCCTCAACCCTTGCACCACCAATTTGAGATTCGTATTATCGATATGCACCGATTATTGTTACTGAAATTGATTCACAAAATTGCAATGAAGCTCCTGTAGAAAGCCTAAGTGACTTCCTCAACAATCTCCAGCTAAGGTAAATAGTTTTTGTAATGTCCCTTCTTTGGATAGCTCAGCCTATAGCGGAGGTTGGCCTACTATTAGGGTTCCCGTAGGTCAGCAACATGGTTAGGGGACCCAACCGAGGGTCATGGAGTCTAGTTGGAAGCTTTACGAGCCTTTCAGTTTGGATTTCAGTTGATGAATCTAGAGTTAAAGTGAAAAGATTAAAGTTGTTTTATGGGAATAGTAAAAGGTGAATAGTGAAAAATCCCCCATCCTAGCAACTCAAGTTGTTTTTAAAAAATGGTCTTTTTCTTTTGATGAGGAAAGACCCTCAAGAGGAATATTTTATTGAATTTTATTAAAAAGTCCATGAGAGGTTATACAGCAATGTGTTGGGCTCCTTTTTGAGCATTCTACTCTCATTTTTACAAAACACTTTGTGGGTTTGAGCTCTGGAGAAGGGTTTCAGCATTGCTTCAGCCTTCTAGGAATGAAAACTCTCAAAGGCTATCGTGGATTGGACGATAACCCAGTTCACCTTTGGGGAGAGCCTACCTTGAGTTTTCATTTGGGTTTATTTGGATGAGTTTCAGATATATATTTTGCAGATCTGAGTTTGCAACAGTATTATATCAGCATATTGCAACAGATCAAGGGCAGCCATAAGCAATATAGGTCTTCTCAAAGCCTTGGCAACTCATTTTATACCTCACCACAGCTGTTGCATCATTTCAAGAATCACAGGTTTCAAACCCTAGGTGCTACGATGGGTTTCATACCAATTATCGGATCTGATTCTCATATTAAATTAGCTGGAAATTCATATCAGACCCTGGGGCAAATTTGTGAAGCTGGGAAGAAGCTAAAAAGGGGTTGTCTTTGCTGTTCAAGTTTATAAAATTATATCAGATTGTTATATGCAGATTTGTGGTATGTACAATGACATTTGTGCCAATAAATTCATCATTATTGCTCTCTATTTAACTTGTATGACTCATGTTTTAGCAGCAATTTCCTTCCTTCTAGTTTGCAATATTGTTGCATAAATCAACCTTCAGCAAAAACACACAAAAAAATCAGAAAAACGCGAAAACAAAACAAAAACAAAACCCTTCCTATTCGTTGGTCAAAGACTTTGAAAAGACAAAACTCAAAAAATCAGATCAGATTTGGGTTGGGGATCTTTTAGTGGTATCAGAGCTTGGATCTTGCCAGCCTATTGGGTGCATTCAAAGTTGTGTGTACTTTCGTTTGGTTTAGTTTTTCAATTGGGCAGCGTGACAAGTCATCATGGAAAAGTTGCGTTAAGGATACACAGGTGTAGGAAGAGTTAGAACAGTCACAACATAAGATCAAAGTTGGGGATCTTTTAGTGGTATCAAAGCTTGGATCTTGCCAGCCTATTGGGTGCATTCAAAGTTGTGTGTACTTCCGTTTGGTTTAGTTTTTCAGTTGGGCAGCATGACGAGCCATCATGGAAAAGTTGCGTTAAGGATACACAGGGGTGGGAAGAGTTAGAACAGTCACAACATAAGATCAACCGTCAATTACAATGATTGAATAATACAATTTCAAAGAAATTTGGGCACTCTAGTGGATCATCTCCATCTATTAGAACAAGTAAGAGTCCTAATGTTTCACCAACAAATAAAGCAATTATGGCCAGCTATGACAAGTATTGCTCTTTTCCTCAAAAGATACAAGGCATGCTTTCTTTCACACAATTTTTGGGTATACCGGATGAGGATGAAGATGACTTGATGTTTTCGAGTCCATATCAGTAGCGAAAAAGGAAAAAAATATCAACAAATAGGAGAGAAACCATCAGGAAAAGTGAAGAGCTTAATGTGCAAGAACAAGAAACGGTAGAAGAATCACTTGTTTGTAGTTTGCAGCCTACAAGTGATCACAATGAATGCGAAAATCAGTCATCAGGTGGGAGTCCTAAAGAAAAAATAACTTTGGATCAAGTGGAGATTCATATCACACCATTGAGTCAACATGTTGATCACAAAGTGGAAGAGGTTACAATCATGGATCAGCCCATTGGAGATGTTGAAAACATGACACCAGGGTATGACACCTATTCTAATTTTTGCAACAGCAATTCTAATCATGAGGTAGCATCCATTTCACATTAAAGTAATGATGTTATTGAGTCTTCCTATGATGGCACTCAAGTAGAGAGTGTTACACATGAGATATATATTGTGGATTCAAGCTACGAAGGTCCTGATTTTGTTCACCATACTATGAAAGATGTTAAAAGGACACAAGGGCTGTGTGATGGGTGGTCACTAAGAGCCAAAAAAGCCAAGATGCTTGTTGCACAAGCAAGAAAACACTTGCAAGAGGTCAAGGAAAGATGCAATCAGCTTGATAACGCAAGAAGACAAAGAGAGTCATACATTAGGTCCTCATTTCTTCCAAGGGAAGAATGTGTAGATGATGAGCATACAAGGGAAAAGCTTCATGAGGTAAGCCCACAAGAAGAGCATGTTGAGTTGTGTGAAGAAGAAAGGAGGAATGATTTAGGATATTCAGTTTGGTCTAGTTTGCATTCTAGAGTTTATGATTGTCCTCTTTTAGAGAGCTCCTTGAAGGCTCAAAACAATGATGATAATAGTTACACACTTGATGGACCAGCCACAAGTGATATATCTATTTGTGTGGAATAAAACATATTTCATTTCAATTTGGCTAGTCATGCATCACCTACAATGAAAGAACAATTGTTAAGATCATATGAAGCATTTGGTCTTAAAGAGCTGATTATGGAGACTAAGAGGCTGTCAATTAAGAAGATCTTGCATTTTGATAATGTTTGGTTTGTTTTGCATACTACATCTTGGGTTTGGTTAGTGATGGAAAATATATCAGCTTATGATGATGATACTTTGACTGAATGTGTTGAAGACAAAGCTTCAAGACATGAAATGCTACGAATTGGGGTTGCAAAGTGTATAAAAGTGCACTCTAACCTTGAAGATTACAAAAGCATGGAACATGCTAGTGATATGGACAGCAATTGTATGGATTCTTTGGGTATTCTTAATGCTTCTTCTAGAATGATAATTGATTCTACTTCCCCTACACATGATGAAAAAACAGTCTATGGCAGCCAAGGACAGTTGGAACAAAAGCCTTTGGTTTTGGAAGACTTCCATGATCAATTGGTGGTGAAGGATTATAAAATTGTTCAAGCATTGTCAAGAATGGATAGCACCCACAAACACATAGAAGGCTTCATTTGGACAGGCCAAAGAGAGGAAAGACAAAAAGGAATGGGACATGGTATCTCTCATTCACATTTGCACTCTTTCAAGGAGGCTTTGGAGTTGATGAAAGAGGATTAGTTGCAATTGCTTAGAGGCAAGGACATGGCAGTCAAATTGGTAAAGGATAAGGACAAAGAGATAGTTGAACTTTGTCTACTTTTGTGTATGTCTAATTCATTGCATAATTCAGAAAATCAGTCACTTATAACAGCTACTTATATAAAGAAAAATGCTAATGCAAGAAGTGTAGAAATTGAACAAATTGATGAAGAACATTCAACTTGTGTTGAGGATCATGAAATTACTTCAATGGAGCTAGGCAAAGGTTCTAATTTTCAGTACGGAGGCAACCACTATCTATTCCCACCTGAGAATGAAATGACAAGTTTAGAATGCAAGCAGTCTGATTTTGAATATCAAAGCATCCAAGATGAAGATTTCTTTGAGCCACTTCCATCTCTAATCACTTGGGAAAAGCATGAGACGAATCAAGACTCAATGTTCTTTGATGACTACAATGCATGCATAGAAGAGGATCCCAAAGGTCTGATTTCAGATAGTGATATTCTTCTTCCTCATTCTTATGAGACTACTACCCTTACACATGGAAAAACTTGTGAAAAAGAGTCAATAAGTGTTGGTACACAAGATGCATGCATTGGTCATGGTAATTTATATGATGCATCTTATTATAAGACTGATTTCAGACACTTTGGAGCAGCTGTTATAGAGCAGTCCCAAAAGTTGAATGAAGGATGGTTAGAAAAGACAAAGTGAGCTAAGATGTTGGCTCAACAAGCTAAACTTCATCTTCAACAAATTCGTGACACTCACCACTCCATCAATGATGATAAGCAAAGGTCTTCTAGTTTTGAGATTGCAGTTGTTGTTGATCAATTCATTCATTCATGAAGATATTAATTTTATTGATGACACTTATAGTGGATCAGCCACTCAAAAGTTATCTTTGGTGAGTATTGATAACATCTACACTACACATTTGGGTTTGACACCTTTTCCTCATGGCTTGATAGCGATCTATTTGTTGATTGGTGACTTCATATTCATTGATTCCTCATGGGTTAGTGGAAGTCCTACTTGAAATTCCATTGCACTTTCTGACTTTTCATGTCCTACACCAGCTATCCAGTTGTTTGGGAGTGTGTGGAGGCATGTTTATTTGATGGACATTGAATACTTGATGGATTTCCTTAGTATATATGGGTATGTTGACACCTATGATTCCATTCTTGTTGCTGGCCTGAGTTACAACCGTGGTATTTGGTGGCCTAGTGAGTTGATCTATGTACACATGGGAGATTTGAGCACCAAACTCTACATTGATACTTTTGAGACTGACATTGGACAATCTTATCAGAAGAAGATGGTTTCTTCTAAGTTTTGCATGCTGGACCCTGGTGTTGTTCCAGCCTCTTTTTAGGAGATAGGTGGCATCCATGATGGTACTCTTCTTACTCCTGGAAGTAAGTTAGTATACTTGCAGTTGCTTTCTGATAGAGGTCTTGTTGACACGGCTGCAAAGGATAATGATGATGTTGCTACAAGACCAACTCATCCTATTGTGAGTTGTGAGTTTCCTTTTGATGATGGCAGTATAGGATGGAGTACCCATGACCACTCTGGTTTTCCATTGGTGCAATCAGGGGAGTTTCACCTCAATTGCATTATGAGGTGTGCTCATCAGTTTCCTTTTAGCCAACATACACAGGATTTGACCATGTCTTTGATGACACCGAGAGGTGGGTTGAATAAGTGGTGTTTTGATTCACTCTGGTATGATATATTTTCGTCTAGAGATGATGAGTCCAAATTTGGCAAGTCTTCAACTTTGTTCCCTCTTGTTGATTGCCTTTTGTATCAAGACATAGAGATTTGCTACATTTGGGTTTTAGAGGTTATTAGAGTGGCACAACGAAAAGCTACAAGTGTTGGCTTTCCAATTTATTCATGGGATCCAGATGGAGTTTGCTTATGGATAGTGTGGATGCATGTGGTTCATCTCTACAGTTCTTGGATGGCAGAGCTCACTGATCAACAGATGGTAGAGATCCCTATGCACAATTTACCAAGAGATGATTTTCAGAAATGGGATCCAGGAGTTTATTTGTTGGACAATTGGCTTCACTTGACAAGGCTTGACAGTGACAAGAACTTCAGCTGTATACAGAGGATGCTGGTTGGAGTTCTTTCCAGGATCATTTGGGATCTGCGTGGTTGGCAGTCAGGCACAAATGGTTTGTTATTCAGATATCAGATGTTGTGGTAGTTGAGAGATATTGTAGTTGCAGGTTGCTTGGGGGCAAGCAATCCCAAGAAGGGAGGACTGTAAGGTCCCTTCCTTGGATAGCTCAGTCAATAGTAGAGGTTGGCCTACTATTAGGGTTCTCGTAGGTCAGCAGCATGGTTAGGGGACCCAACCAAGGGTAGTGGAGTCTAGCTGGGTGTCTTACGAGCCTTTCAATTTGGCTTTCAATTGATGAATCCAAAGCTAAAGTGAAAAGATTAAAGTTGTTTTATGGGAATAGTAAAAGGTGAATAGTAACTGAAAATCATAAGGTTAATAGTGAAAAGTGCCCCATCCTAGCAACTCAAGTTATTTTTAAAAAGTGGCATTTTTCTTTTGATGAGGAAAGACCCTCAAGAGGAATATTTTATTAAACTTTATTAAAAATTCCATGAGAGGTTATAAAACAATGTGTTGGGCTACCTTTTTATCATTCTACTCTCATTTTTACAAAACACTTTGCAGGTTTGAGCTCTGGAGAAGGGTTTCAGCATTGCTTCAGCCTTCTGGGAACAAAAACTCTCAAAGGCTATCATGGATTGGACGAGAACCCAGTTCACCTTTGGGGAGAGCCTACCTTGGGTCTTCATTTGGGCTTATTTGGATTAGTTTCAAATATATATTTTGCAGATCTAAGTTTGCAGCAATATTATATCAGCATATAGCAACAGATCAATGGCAGCCATAAGCAATATAGGTCTTCTCAAGGCCTTGGCAACTCATTTTATACCTTACCTCAGCTGCGGCATCATTTCAAGAATCACAGGCTTCAAACCCTAGGTGCTACAAAAGGTTTCATACCAATTATCGGATCTGATTCACATATTAAGTTAGTTGGAAATTCATATCAGACCCTGGGGCAGATTTGTGAAGCTGGGAAGAAGCTGAAAAGGGGTTGTCCTTGTTGTTCAAGATTATATTAGATTGTTATATGCAGATTTGTGGTATGTAAAATGACATTTGAGCCAATAAATTCATCATTATTGCTCTCTATTTAAATTGTATGACTCATTTAAGTTTTAGCAGCAAATTCCTTCTTTCTAGTTTGCAATATTGTTGCATAAATCAACCTTCAGCAAAAACACACAAAAAAATTAGAAAAACGTGAAAACAAAACAAAAACAAAACCCTTCCTATTCGCTGGTCAAAGACTTTGAAAAGACAAAACTCGGAAAATCAAATCATATTTGGGTTGGGGATCTTTCAGTTTCACTACCAAAACTAGTGCCTTAGGGTTTCCAAACCCACATACCAGAAAAGCCTTTAAAAAGCTCTCCAAAATGAAGTGAAAAAATAACATCCAAGAATGAGAGAAATGAGCTCCTTTTTGCCCTTTATATTTCCCCACTTAATTTCTCACTCGAATAATATAAAGTGACTTTATGAAGTCCCTTTTTAAATATTTCACTTAAAGTCACTTTATAATCTTACTTTATTAATTACTTAATATTACCTTTTAATATTAACTTCCCCAAGCAATATTAAATAATTAAATAAAGGATTCCCTAAATTCACCTTTGGCCTTCGGGAATTAAAAAGGCTAAGTGATCATCCTGAGTGGCTACTGAGAAGGGGACATTACAATGGCATTTACTTCTAACATCCACAATACAACTGACCTTACATTCCAAAATGATAAGGTTCCTATCATGTCCAACCTCTATTGTAGTTATTTTCGTAAAAGGTGTACTATTGTTGCCAATATAGACATTTAGCCCAATAGAACCTAATTGAATAAAGATATCACATTTGGTAGACACAATGGACCCTAGAATACTCACTATTTACCAGATTTTTAAATGATTGGAAGGACATCTAACTTCAATAACGATGTAGATTTGATACTAAATTTCAATCAATTTAGACTATCGTCAAGTCCAAAAGTCCCCATAAGTGACTTGAACAATAGTCACACCCTTGGACGCCCATAACCAACTAATCCAAATTACTCGACTCAAATGAAGTTATAACCCAAGATCCTCCCAAGGTTATAGTTCCTTAAGACCAAGGTTGCAATTAAAGCAAAGTTAACAGAGAAATCAAGTGTAGAATACAAATTGGATCCCAATGAGACATCGAGCCTAAATAATGCCCATAGCCAAATTTGAACCTGATGATGGAAAAGTCACCAATAAGATTATTCTTGCAATTAACTAGAGTTAATCGCTTGAAGTTAGAGAATAAACCTTGGTTACCATACTGATATGCCTAATAAAATAGGATTAATAAAAGTTGGATTGTCAAACTTCAGTCTGTGACCACAAAACATCACCTATTCAAGTAATTGAAGAATAAAGTTAAGCCAAATATTGATTGACCAATCAATTGAGGTTTGGTTACTTTGGATAAAGTAATTTAGAATATTGATATCCAAATTCAATGAAGAATGAATTGAATTCTTTATGTCATCCAATATAGAAAACCCTCGGCATGGCAATGGAGTTTCGCAATGGAGTGAATTAATCTCAACAATGTTGATTGTTGTAGTTGGAACTAGACTATTATAGCTTCCACATAATGTAGAAGATAGAATTTTGAATGTATCGGGGATGAACCTTAGAAAGAAATGTTGGAGTTAATTAAAATGGAATAAAGAAAATAGTAAATTTAAATTACCAATTGTTAGACTAAATATTGGGGATCATTTTCCATTCCCAACTTTCAAGTTAAACTTTGTAAGAGGGTTCCAATTTTTAGATCATATTGCATCACCTACATTATGTTTTAGAGATCCAAGGTAAGCTCTCTAGTGTTTAAAGCATTAATGGAGATCATCACTTCATATGAAACTTCCACAAATGCTATCAAGGATAAAAATGCCTACTTCAAAAACAATGGAGATGCATCTATGGAAAAAACTATTGTGAAAATGTCTCTATTGTTGCACAAACGGTTGTCATTGCACCAAAAGATCGACCCTGTTAATGCCCGATACAACCGCCAGAGTTAATGAATCCATGGGAGGTGGTTAAGCCATGTCACGAACTCGAGCGTGGCACTGCACAGCACAAGGAGACCAAGGGCACACACCTTGCAACAATCCCCCCCAACGCAAGCGAGGGGTTCAAACCTGTGATCCAGGGCTTTGATACCAATTGTTGCATAGACG
This sequence comes from Sequoiadendron giganteum, assembly GCA_007115665.2. Classification (NCBI taxonomy): domain Eukaryota; kingdom Viridiplantae; phylum Streptophyta; class Pinopsida; order Cupressales; family Cupressaceae; genus Sequoiadendron; species Sequoiadendron giganteum. Next base: position 365,897,989 of record CM021109.1, read on the forward strand.
GTTGATGTTGCACCAAAAGATCAACCCTATTAATGCCCGATAAAACCGCCAAAGTTAATGAATCCACGAGAGGCATTTAAGCCATGTCACGAACCCGAGTATTGCGCTGCATAGCACAAGGAGACCAAGGGCGCACACCTTGCAACATCTACTAGTGTCAAGATTTGGGTTTTAAAATGTTGGAACTGTCAATGATTATAAGCAAGTTTTTTTCAATTTAGACTCATGAACATGAATCTTGGGTGGGGCATGGGGAGCTTGCTTATTTGCCCTAATCTCATTTATTTGCAAAAGACAAAATTCTATGGTGTTAAACTAAAAAATTACTATAACCATTTTTGTTTAAAAATGATGAGCAATTTACTAGTAGTTTTATGTTGATGGATAAATATTTTATAGGTATTTGATGAACTTTTTGTTATCAAAACCTAATGCTTCAATGCCATCGTTTCATTTTTTGCAGCTCTTGGGTGCCTAGCCCAAGTTACTATTAGCAAAAAAAATATGTTATCAAAATAAAAGTCTATTTGTTGGGATAAATTTCCGGTGGCACAAGTAGGGTGCTACATAAGCCTCTAATGAAATGGAATAGTAACCACAATTTGTTGTTAACCTTGTTGGTGTTTTAATTTGTCACTTTCATGACAACACAAAACAAAACAATGGATGAGGAAAACCTCTTCAAATTCACAAGGAAAGCTCCCTAATTTAATCTACTTTAAAATCTAAAATAAAGATAAGCTTGCTAATATGAACACTATACACAATTGTTTCTTTGGGGTTTTGCATAAAGATAAATTAAATAAGCAAACTTGACTGTCTGTTTTTTTATCTCAAAGATTAAAGCACAAGAATTTGAAGAACTACTATCTTACCAATGATTTTTCTCAATTTATGACATCTAAAACATAAAAACTGTTCAAGGATTAAAACACGGATCATTCTAAATCATATCAAAAATTTGATTTTGGAAAAAAGAACATAACACATGGAATGCCAATGGTCTAAAGAAGAAAGATGAAGACAATTAATTTTTACTTGGAAATTCAAAGCTGATTCATGATCATAAACACCGTAGTTACACAAAGTTAACACAGATCTCATTAATTGGATTCCTCTTTTGATGATTACAACACTTGGGATTGAACTTGAATGGAAAACTTAGCACCATAAGCAAACTTCAACTTTGCAATCTCTACATAAAAACACTTTAAACAATTTATTCTAACTTAGAAACTTAAATGACAATTTCTGCAACAAAAGTCTGACATCAACTCTCATTCCAATTTAAATGTAAATGACACATATTTATAGCCTTTTGCTGCAACTTCTTTGAAATTTCAAAAATAATAAAATAATTGCTTTGAAAGAAATTATATCCTCATCCTCTAAAATAATATAAAATATTACTTTCTTTCCATTTCTATTTCTTATCTTGGGCATCCATCTAAACTAAGGGCTCTAATCTTTTGATTTTGTCTTTAATTTGCTTTAATTGATCCTCATCTCCTGAAAAAAATAATAAGATATTGATATGCTTCTTTTTGGGCATCAATTTGAATGGAGGGCTCAAACTCGTCACTTTTTCTCCTTTGTACATCTTTGAATTGGGCCCATATACTAACTTGGGTACCACTTTTGTTTGTTTATTGCTTCATTTTGGCAAATGAAACATGCTAGTTTAGTGCTTGATTGAGTTTAAACGCCCCTTTGTTTTTTGGTAGAGATTTTAAAAGTTTTAAAAGTGGAACTAGTGGAGGTTTTTGCCATCAATTCCAATTTTTGAATGATTAACTCACAACTTCGAATTTCATTTGAATTTCTTCCATTTATCATTTTGGAACACCAACTTTGATAAAAAAATTCCATTTGTTGAAACTTGAAAACTACTCTGATAATCTTGTGTCTTTGCCATCTACTACCTTTGCAAAAAGGCAATTTTTTAAAAATTCAAGTTTTGATTTTCATGCTTCTCTCCTCAAATTGGGACATTGGTAAAAAGTAAATTAAAAAAAAAAACATTTTTTCTAAAAATAGAAAGTTTGATCTCTTTTATATACTAAGACTACCTGTCTTGCATATGGCATCTTCTACAGTGGCAAAAATACCTTATCTTAGTATGCCAAAGAAGATTTTCCTATCATGTAATCTTTCACTCATCCTTATCCCCTCCTATATGTGATTGGTATCTGCCATGATCGTCTCCCTTTGAACTTCACCCTTTCTTTCCTTTGCTAGTGTTGGAGCCTCCTTCAAGATTCATAGCTTGATAATCTTCGTGATGAGCATTTTGTATAAATCATCAGTAGAACAAGACAGACAAACATCTAAAGACTTAACCATTTGGACAAGAAAGATAACATAGTTGACATTGATGTGATAAGAAAGACTTGACATTTGGGTACAACTATGATTAAACAATATTTTGGGGGTAGCAGATTTGGGTACCAACCAACCTTGGCTACGAAAGACATTGTAATAATACAACATTTGATCCATCCAATTTATCATTAAATCCCAGCTTGTACTGGTATCCAAATTAGGTCCCAGTTACATCTGTCAAATGCTTTAGAAATGACTAGTTTAATCATAGTCCCAAGACAAAATTGATTTTGGCAAGACTGAAGGATCTCTAGAACATAAATAATGTTTTTCATTATTTCCCTGTTAGGAACAAAGGCATTTTGGGAAGAGGTAATGAGTTTGGGCAGCATGGGTTTTGTCCTCTACTCAATGGTTTTGGATTTTTCTTTTTTCTAAAGCATTTTGCATAGCAATATTTGTCAATAATGATCCAATTCTTTAATTTGCCACATTTCAGGATCAAGACTAGAATTTCACTAGTCAAGGCCATTAGCATTAGGTTATTTTCCTGAGTTTGTGCCACTGCATCTAATGAATCTGTTTTGACCATGTACCAGAACTCTGGACAAAATAAGTCAGTCAATTTGTCAGGCCCCACTGCCTTATCTTTGCTGAAGAAGAAGACAATAGTTGTAGTTCAGCCTCTGAGACAGGTTTCAAAAGATTGTCTTAATCAGCTTAAGGTGTATTTTAGGTTTAGACTTAAGAAGCGTAGAATAAACTGTCCGATAAGTTCTAGTAGCGAGCTATTTTGATCAAAGATTGTTGTAGTATTATGAACTTGAAGCATGTTGTGTAACGTCTTCCTGAGAGGATAAGATGGTAGAAGGGCTAGTCCTTAACCCATGGATAGTATTTCTTCAATGCTGATTTGAGCATTGAGCTGTGGAAGAATTTTGAGATGTTGTCTCCTTGATTGAACCAAATTTTCTAGCTCTTTGTCTCCTGTAGCAAACTTCCTTGTTCTGGGAAAGATCAAACTCTTTTATTAGCTGTTTCCCAAATCTGAACTTGGACATCCCCCGATTGATAATGAGTTTCCTTGATTCCTTTGAACATATTTCCAAAAGTCTGCTTATTCCAGTTTTTCAATTTGTTTTTAGCACTTTGGTCTTTGGACAATTGAAAACAGAGCAGAACCTTGTAGTCAGCCATTTCATCCCATGATTATTGAAAAAACTTGTGGAGCCCTACCTGGAGTAGCCACACACCATTGAACTTGAAGCAAGAAGAACTGAGCTGCTAGTTTCTGTGATTTAACACTTCAATATGGACCAACAATCAAAAAGTGTGGTCTCCTCAACTCTAGCATGGAAAGATAGGTTCACAATAGCCCAAACTTTGAGATACAAGGATGCAATCTATATTTTCTGCAATAAACTTGTTATTTTTCCTTCTTTTACACCAGTAACCTGGTGATAGTTCACATCTATCAGATTGGAGATTGTGGTTACATCCAACAGAACTTCTGCTCTCCTATTGAACAGTTTACCTCCATCTTTTCCTGAAGAATTTTGGCTATACTGAATTCTCTCAGGAGAATAATATTGGATAAGTTTATGGCTGTCTCCAATTGGTTGATTTGATTTATTAGCAGGAGTTTGTTGTTTCTCTTGTGGGGAGGGGGAGGAAGATTGAGGGGAGGGAAACTGGGGTGACTGCTGCAGGTAGGAAACAGGGGAGATGTGTGAATGCTAGGGAAGATATATATTTTTACAAGGTATTTCTTTTTAGTTTTTGAAAACCATTTGAGACCAAAAGAATAACAAGACACCACATGAAAGAATCGTGAGATTGGTATACATGCCTGGATGGAACCCATTCTATGAGTGTTTTTGATCAGTTGCAGAAACAGATTTCTTTGGCTCTAGAAATGCTATTGAGGTTTTTGCTTTTGTAGATTCTTGAAGGGACGGCATCTACGTTGTCTTGCTTGATCACTTATTTGAGAAATAGGTACTTGCTGGGGGCACTCAATCCCCTTATATTCCATTAAAGGACCCATATCGGAACTGGAGTGATTGTACTTTCCTTGGAAAAGTCTTGTTTCTTTGATGATGTTGTTAGCTGATCCAGATTGGGTGACTGAGGCATCTTGCTTCTTTTCATATGTGAACTAGGGCCCAGATTACAGACTTTATTAGAAGCATCCAATGAGGACTTTCTTTTTCAAATTTTTTTCAGATCAAGGATCCACATTCATAAACAGAGTAAGAGCCTTTGATGTTTTTTCTGGTTTTTTTTTTTTGCCTATATGATTTTGATGTATTGGCTATGGAGGTAAACTGTATTTGCTGAGTTGGTGAATGGCCTTTGTTTCCTGTTCAGTTCCTTTTGTTGTTTCAGAAAGGCCTTCCTGTCATGTGTATCCTTATCTGCAATGCCAAAATATGAGTCAGTTAAGAGTAGCAAAGGGGTTGGAGATCTAGACATGTGCTCCTTTGATATACTGTATGGAATTTCTCTGTTGTTTCCTTAATTTTGGGGGCTATTTTGTTTGCCAAAGTCTGCTATGTGCTTTGTGTCTCTTTTTCCTTAGTATCTGCCTGTTCCTATAAAACAGGTTGGTTCTCTAAAGGACTGTGTTGAAGTGAGGAAGGACATATACAAGCCAAATGTTCATATCTATGACAAGATCTGCATCTAAAGAGGATATTTTCATAGTCAACTAGTTGATCCCCTTCCTCTCCCAGATCTAGCATCATCTAGTCTAGACAAGGCTCTCCAATCTACATTTACACAGATCCTAGTGTAATTAAGGACCCCTGGTTTTTCAGTAAACTTTGAAGCTATAGCATATTCACCTATGGCCCCCCTCCTTTTTTCTGTAGGGAATATTCATACCAAAATTCACTTGGTAACAGAGGGACTCTAATGCAATTCAGAATGGTACTTGGGAGATCCTCTGTTGCATTTAAGGAAGGGACCAATGTTTCATGAATAAACCCACCTTCATGATGAACCAAGGTTCTCGCTGGAGGACCTGATCCCTCTCTTATTTGGAAGAGAAAATGGCTATGAAGCATCCTTTGGACATCATTAGCAGATCTAACTCCCCAGTGGGTTTCCAATTTCATTGAACCCAAACTCTAAGCATTTTGGGGCAAAGAAATGCAAACATAAACCTGCAAATGAGTACCTTTTCTCTCAAGAGCTAGAGTGTATTCTCCATTACATCCACATGCTGAACTGGATCCTTGTTGGATTTCCCACATACAAATAGCAACCAATTTCCTCCCATAATGGAAGGAGGGCTTGGTGATAGATTATGAGCATATCATTGAATGAAGACTTTCAGATCTTCCCTGCACAAGGGAGAGGAGTCAAGGGACGTTAAAGCACTGAAAGATGTAATATTTTTATCTGGGGATGAAGGAAAGGAGGAGGCCATAGTCTCCTCAAGATACTGTTTTGGAGAGCTTCCAGGGAGAAGAGAAACGGCATAGACCTGCAGAAATCTGGGTAGAAGGATCTTGGACAGCAGCATTCAGAGTTCAGAAAGAGAAAAAAGCATTAGTTGAAGGCCAAGGATTGAAACTCTACAAAAAAAATAATTGATTAAATTGCATAGATATCAATATGATATGTTATACAGTGCAATTACAGTATCCAGCACAGACACAGCCTATTTTCAAATATCCCTTTAACACAATACAATAGTATAGTACTTATATTAAAATATACACAGTACATAAATTTATACAAACATTATTAATTTAATGAACATCCTTTAGGCCGAAATGGTTTGCACAACCTATCAAAGCCAGTTTACTAGTTTAGAAGATTCTTTCTATGAAATTTTAATTGCAGAATTGTCTTTAGATTTCATGCACTTCTTTATGATTGCAGATATTCCTGTAATCATGCGGCGAGGAAAATCATTCCAGAAATACTTGATTTAGCAAGTTATGGTATCCCTGGAGTGTTCAAATACAGATACAGGTATGGTATCCAAGCCACATATTGGCCATCTTGTGACCGTAACCATATTGGATAAGCCAACACATGCCAAGAGGGGAGAACCTATAATATCTGATATCATTGGTAACTAGTGCATAAGGTTTAACATTCACCTAACGGTTCCCAGTTAGTTAATTACTTCTGAAATGTATAATATCCCCAATGTTATGTTTGAAACCAAGTATGAATGCTGGAACTTTCAAGAAAGAGATCATTACAAGCTATGCAAGTTGACTATTTGAGGTTTTTCTTCAGGACGTAGTTTTCAGGAGAAATGAATCAGTTTGGGGAAAATCTAAATTCAATACCACCCTAGTTTGGCTGTGCAGAAAAAAGATGATTCCTATACACACTAACATGGAAAGAAGAATTAAGTAAGATGCTTATAAGTATATCAAAATTCCTAGAAATTGATGCTGTTAAAGATAAAATTCAACAAATAACCATCTAATGAAATAGAATGAGATAGGGGATTGTTTTTCTCTATGTTCACGAGGATTTTGTGTCATGGATCACCTGAATAGAAGTAACGCTGGTCCATCCCAGGCCTCCATTTGTCCTTTGTAATATTCATAGAAATCAACAACCTATGAGGCAAAAATATTCCCACCATTCAAAAAGAATGACATGGTTTCCTTTGCTTTCAGATTGATAAAATAATGATGTTACATGAAAATCATGAGAAACAACCAAATTCCAAACTCTAGATCAAGATTGAAACAAAAAGGAATGCAGCACATTTAAAGTAAATAGATGACAAAGAATATCAAAACCCAGATTGCAATGATCTATGTTGGTTCTAAGAAGAAAATTTACTGTCAGTTACTATAACTTACCCAAAAGCCCCTATAGATGGTTAGTGAAAAAAAATTGGGCCAATCCATAAGCACACACACAAAAACTTAAGCTAGTGACAATTTTATGTCTGCAGATCAGTTCATGCCCAGGTAGATAACTAACTACTTGCCTCAGGATACTTAATTGCCAAAGTTGGATGTTTCTTGTATGCCTCAGGAACAAGAATCATAAGTGCCTCCTCAGGGCTGCGACCACTCCTTATCAGCAACTGCATTTTCCACAGATTACGAAAATTAGGGCTAATCCAATTAAAGAAATGGTTAAAACAAGGCCACAATCATACAAGCATTCCCAGTAAACAAGAGATTAATATCCAGGTACCAACCTCAGATTTACAATCAAGAATATACCTGAAGAGAAGAGCAGCAAAAGCAATTTTTTCTTGGCAGGAAACCAAACAAAACGTTTGATAAACATGCTTAGTAAATGATAAATTTTGACTGATTAAGAAACAGTTACCAACAAGTAAATTTCAGTCAATGTCCTTGTTTTTAATTGAGAACCCAATGTCTAGATAAAAATGTATCCACGTGAATGAAGCGAAAGTGCATACTTCTGCCACACTATCAAGATTAGCTGAATCTGATGCCTTTGCATTGCCATATGGGCAAATCTCATTTTCACGCCCACGCCAAACAGGGGCCTTAATAGAGGCCTCACGTGAACGCATCCAGTTCAAATTTCCCTAAAAGAAACAGCATGGACTTAAACAAAAGAATACCAAAAATATAAACTTGAAAAGTTGAAACAAATGCTAGACAGTTGCAGATTTCTGAAAGAGAGCAATCATGTAAAAAGGAGTAAATAAACCTCCTTGTATGTAAAAAGAAATCCTGCTGGGGGAATGAATTGCAAACCTGTATTGTGTTAATTTCTCCATTATGGCCAAGGAATCTCATTGGCTGTGCCAGAGGCCACCTAGGACTGGTATTTGTGCTGTATCGCCTATGGTAAATAGCAAAAGATGAAATGTATAACTCATTCTGAAGATCTAGGTAAAATTGTCCAAGAACCTTTGATCTAAGCATCCCTTTGTAAACGATTGTTTGATTGGAGAAAGAGCAAAAGTAAAGCTGATTTCCCCAGTCTTCAACTTCTGCCGCCTTTTCAATTAACTTACGGGAAATGTACAATTCCCTTTCAATATCCTCAGTTGTATTCTCTTTTGCCACTTTCACAAATACCTGTTCAATGCTTGGCAAGGTTTCTTTTGCATAGTAACCTACCACTAAAGCATTGACAGGTACGGGCCTCCATCCAAGCACCTCCAAACCCTCCTGTTCAAAAATCTTATTCATAACTGCAAAAAAAATAGTCTTTAATGAAATAACACAATATGTGATAGAGATATGTTAGAAAAGGGAGCAAACATTCACAAATGCAATTAAAGTTTCATAAACAATTTAACATATCAAAGCATCAACCTATGTCTTCTGCACTCTCCTTTGCAGGCTATCTTATCATCTTATGTACTTGGAATGTTCAATGTTGTGTTTGTGTAAACACCTATTGCAAAAATGGTGTACACAAATATATTGACTATCTTCCAGCCTTAGAATTAACTCTATTCCAACGTATGAATTTAATGTAACATCCCAGATTATTGACCTCTCTGCTTTACTATTATTTTGTCCCATCCTGATGTGATTTGGATGTAAGGATTTACTTAATAGATTATTATTATTTTGTACATTGGATATTGTGTGGATTCCATGATTGTTTTTGTGCCTCTATTTATTGTATGTGAGCATTCAAATTTGCAATAAAATATTTAGTTGGAAACTTGCAATATTTATTATGCATTATGTGAATTTTATTATTTGAAACAGGTGCTATTTATGGAATATTGTTTGATGATGTTTCACGGAAATAGTTATGTGGGAGAGATCGGAATAGGCTTGGATTATGAAATGGCAAACACTTGGTCCTGGTTCATAGAATATTTCTATCTCTTTAAATTTATTAAATTAAATTAAGCTATAAATCAATTGTCTTTTGAATATTCCAAATAAATAAAGATTGAAATAGAAGATAATGCTGGATTTCAATAAATAGAAGATAAATAGATAAAAGAAAATTTATTTATAAGAAAATAAAAGAAGATAATTTAGAAGATAAGAGCAAATCTGTTTATAAAAAAATAAAGAATTATTAGATAATATTAAATAATAATTAAAATTGCCTACATCTTTGGTGGTGGACATTTTTGGAATATAGATTAAAAGATCTTATTTATTTTATTTCGAATTCAGTGGATGAGATAAGAGTGGAAAGAATTAATGAGAAATTAGAAATTTGATAACTCAGAGAAGAAACAAAGCGGAGAGTTGCATTATAATTAGAATTCAACCAAGAACAAGAGAATGATTGGGTGAATACTTATGATACATTGGGGCGTGTCCCTTCAGGCAGTCCTCATCCCCATGATGTTTCAGGGAGGAGGGAACACATCAGAAACATCCCTCCACTGTCCCCTATTCCCCCTGCTTATCTCTAAATTTCCCAGAAATGGATTTTTGAAAATAGACTCAATTAAATTTTCTGAAATCAATTTGCAATCAATGTAGGATACTATATAATGTACCATAATTTGACCTCTTTATTAAAGATTGGAACAATGAAATGTTGACTAATTTTGTTAAAGCTATGTCCAAACACCACCACCTAGCTTAACCTATTATTTCTGTCATTGCCAAGACTACTAATAATGGCTGTGAATATAATGTCATCATGACTGAAAGCTCAAACCAAAAAATTCTACAATCTGGCAGAAAATGGTCCATTAAGCCAGTTGTAATGTGTAATAACCCTAGGGTTTTTATTTTTAAATTTTTTTTCAAAAAGAGAAATAAAATCTGATCTACTGATTCAGGTTAATTCTTCAGCAAATGATTATTTCAACAGCAGAAAGTTAATTCATTTTACTCAAAATTTTGAGATCATCCCACAACAATTTCATTCACCCAAAGTAGATAATTTTGTATTGAAATCTGAACATAGACATTAATGTTTACCAAGGTAAGTTTACACATACAGCTTGTTGGTCACTATTGTTTTAGGGCAGGAAACTACCAGTATAAGAGCTGGCGATCTGCCTAGATCAGCAGACCTCTTGAGATTAGTGTCAATTAACCTTGGCTACAATAGATCAGACTTCTCCATTGCACAGTAATCTGCCCAGACCTTGCTGTAGGTGGACAATAACAGATCTGTGTCCTTCTTTGACTGGTTAGGGTTGATATGTGATGCCTGGTGAGAGCAGAGATTATTTGTCAGCAAATGGTGCAATGAACCCCTTAACCTGGACAGCGATTTTTCCTGAATACAAGGTGATATCTGGCTCAAAACTGCCTGTAGTCACTCCAATGTAGGGTTTGTAGATCATGTGGTCAAGTGCAGGACTTAGGACACTCCCAAATTAGTGAACTACTCCAATTATACCTTCGACCTGTGATGCAAACAACCTCAATTTAGCTCACTTGCAAATCCTGATTTGGAAATGCTCACAGAGGCTCAGGGTTTCGTCCTCACCTCAAATGGATTTGTAACAAGGGTTTGCATCCTTGTGCAAATCACTTAACTGGAAAAATCAGAAAAGAATGCCATAATTTTCAGATGTCTTCACCCAGGAGCAACAATTTGTATATATATAATCTGTTTGAATAAAGTTGGCACCCAAAAATCAAAACAAGGTCGGCTCCAAGAGAAAGATAATTATTTTTAAATTGAATTATTAAACTTGGAGCCCAAAAGGGTCTAGGTCATCCAGAAAAAAGAAGTATTATTATATATGTTTGTTAATGTTTAAAAAACACTTTTTGTTTTTATTTATTTATTTTTAACTGATGGGTCAGCCCAACTAGGGTAGGGATATGATAGTCCTCCCCATAGTTTACATAATTGCCGATTACTTTCCAAGTGGGCGATTAATCGCCAAATTATAAGCAAAACAATTATTTTCTGCCTTTACTTGCCAAATGCTACAGTAGTTTTAATGGCTGATTTTTTCCCTCATTTTCACACGGATATTTCAGGGTTTTCACGTGTTTTTGTGCATTTGTTTTTTTCACGTTTTCTGCACTTTTTTCCGTGTCTTTTTGGCGCCATTTCGTCTATTTTTGAGCTGTTTTCGCCTACTTTCCCCAACACTCTTGGTTTCTGCTCCTCCAAACTCTTCATCACTGGTTTCCACTACAGCCTGAAAGTAAGGTTTCAAAAGGTTTCAACGAGTGTTTTAGAATATGTTTATTAAAACGAAAGGTTTCGACGAGTGTTTTAGAGTATGTTTATTAAAATGAAAATTACGATCAAGATCCTAATAATGAGCACATTTAGGTTTCAACATTATAGATTAGCATAATTAATATATAATGTATATTTTAAATAATAAAAAATAAATTACAAATAATATAATTATATTACTTATTAATATTATATATTATATTTTTTAACAAAACTATTAAATACATATATAAAATTATTTAATTAATAGTTAATGATTATTATATTTTTTATATAATACAAATGAGAACATTTAGATTTCAACATTACGACATCAGTAGTTAAGTATATATTAGCATAATATATATAATATATATTTTAAATTTTTATATAATAAAAAATAAATTATAAATAATATAATTATACTAATTATTATTATATATTATATTCTTTAACAAAACTATAAAATACATATATAAAATTATTATAATTAATAGTTAATTATTTTATTTTATTTTATAAGAAATTTTGCTACTTTTTAAGTTGCCGAGTATTTTTTGAGTATTTGCCGCGTATTTGCCGAGTCAAAAATTTTGGGCTTGCCGAGTACTCTCCAATTCCGAGTATGTAAACTATGGTCCTCCCTTCATCAAATTGCTTGCCCTCAAGCAACTTCAAACTCGGATGTTCGAAAATCTCCACTCCTTCTCACATAGCATCCTCGAGTGGAAGTTTCTTCCATTTGACCAAATACTCTGGAATGATTTTGTTTCTCAACTTCTTTTCTCTTGCATCGATGACAACTTTCGATTCCAAAATCAATTTCCCTTCATCATCAAGTGGTGGCAGCTCAAGTGATGGTGTAACTTGCTGTCCAAGGGCCCATTTTAAGCATGATACAAGGAAAATATTATGAATTCTGTTGTTCACAAGGAGTTGCAGCTCATAAGCAACCTCACCAATTCTCCTTGTGATTTTATAAGGGCCATAAAATCGTGGTTTCAACTTTTCTGCACTTCCTTTGAGTGAGGATTGTCTATAGGGCTGCAACCTCAAAAATACCATGTCTCCCACCTCAAAAACCCTCTCAGTGTGGTGGTGATTAGCATACAACTTTTGTTGGTTTTGGGACTACTGTAAGTTTTCGTTGAGTGCTTTCACAACATCCAAGCATCATTGAATCAAATCTTTAGCTCCCAGTACTCTACTATCTAAAAGAATCAAGTCCATGAAAGAAGTAGCATCATAACCATAGAGTGCTTTAAAGGGAGTCATACCTATTGACATGTGATGTGTCAAATTGTAGCAATACTCCCCAAGGTGCAGCCACTTCACCCATGTTGTTTGTTGCCCTGTGACATAGTTTCTCAAATACCCTTCTATCCACTTCTTCACAATTTTTGTTTGTCCATCAGTTTGAGGATGATAGCTAGTGCTTGGTGTTAATTCAATACCAGTTAATCAAAAGAGCTCTTGCCAAAACAAGCTGATAAATCTGCTGTCCCTATCACTTACAATGTTCCTTGGCAGTCCATGAAGTCTAAAAATCTCTATAAAGAATAGATCAGCCACTTGTGGAGCCCTATATTTTGAAGATATAGCATGAAAATGAGCATATTTAGTGAGTCTATCAACAACCACAAAGATACAATCCTTACCTTGCACTTTTGAAAGACTCGTGATGAAATCCATGGAAATACTTTCCCACTTTTGATTTGGATTAGGTGGGGCTGCAACAAACCAGCTTGAAATACATGCTCCATTTTGTTTCGTTGGCAAACCAAACACTCCCTAACATGTTTCAACACATCATTTTTGAGCCCTTTTCCATGAAAAACACTCCCTCACTTGCTTATATGTCTTATAGTACCCTGGATGACCAGCAAGTGGTGTGTCATGACATGCCCTCAAGATTCTTTCCTCACCTTCAATTCCAATATAAGATACACCCTATCCTTGTATAGGATGAGCTCATCAACCACTTTGTACATATCATCTTGCAACTTTCCATCCAAAATGTCAATAGAAAATGTGTTCTTTGCATACTCTGTAATTATAGAAGCCTTCTAATCAACAGATATGTCAATCATAGAGCAGAAATAGGGTTTCCTAGAGATTGCATCAGTCACCACATTATTATTTCCCTTAACACACTCAATGTCAAAATCATAGGCTTGCAACTTACTTACCCATTTTTGTTGTCTATTATGATTGAGGGAGAATTTCAAGCTATTATCATCTGTTTTCACCACAAACCAAATATTGTCTGAATTTAGCCAATGCATGTATGATGGCTAACATCTCTCTATTATAAATGGAGAAGCTCTTTTCTATCTCCTTGAGCTTCCTACTCTCAAAAGCTATGGGGTGTCTATTATGCATCAAGATAGCTCCAATCCCCTCTCTTGAAGCACCACACTCTAAGACAAAAGGAAGTGAGAAATCTGGAATAGCTAAAACAAGACATGATCTCATTACCTCCTTGAGCTTGTCAAAAGCTCTTTTTGCTAAAGGGCTCCAAGAGAAAGCCCCTTTCTTCGTCAAGTCCATCAATGGGATTGCAAGTTGTGAGAAACCCTTTACAAACCTTCGATAGTACTGCATAGTCCCACAAATCCCCTCAAATGTGTCAAATTCCTTGGTCTAGGACAATCCTAGATTGCCTTGATCTTTTCCCCATCCACGCTAACCCCTTGGGCACTAATCTTGAACCTAAAATATAATATTTCAGTCAAACCAAACTCACATTTGGATGCCTTGGCATCGAATGAATGTTGCTCAAATATGCCAAGCACTTCATATATATGCCTCAAGTGATCCTCCCATGTTTTACTGAAAATCAAGATGTCATCAAAGAAGACCAACAGAAATTTCCTCAGCTATAAAATAGATACTTGATTCATGCATGACTGAAAGGTGACGAGTGCATTGGTCAACCCAAATGACATGAAATGGCATGACCAAGAACTCGTAGTGCCCGTAGTGACATTTGAAAGTTGTCTTGCACATCCTCATCATGAACCCTTATTTGATGATACCCCGATCATAAGTCAATCTTGGAGTACCTCACACCATGAAGTTCATCTATCAACTCATCGATCCTAGGTATGGGGTAGTGTTTTTTATTATCTTTTTGTTGAGGGCTCTATAATCAATACACATCCTCATAGTACCATCTTTCTTCTTGACCAACACAACCGAAGAGGAAAATGGGTTGGAGCTCAGTCGAATGCGTCCCATGTCGAATAGCTCCTTAATTGCCTTCTCAATCTCCTCCTTATACCTCCTAGGATGTCGGTAAGGTGTAGTAATGACTAGTTTTGCCCCCTCTTCTAACTCAATCACATGCTGAAAACCCCTATCTGGTGGTAATCTTGGTGGAATTTCACGAAACACCTTGCAACATTTGTTCAAGATAGATTGTATCAAAGTTGGAAACCTCAGACTCGGTGCAGACTCGGCAGCGCGAAATAGGACTCGGACTCGGGACTCGGCGCGAACTCAAGAAAAAATTCGATTAGGACTCGGCAAAAAAACAACCATAGTTTTTTTTTTAAAAAGGAAATTAATGCATTTAGAGAACATAAGAGCCTAATTTGATTATCAATTTGTCACAGTTCAAAGATTACACATGTCATATGATCATCAAACACTTGATAATTGAAATTTCATCATTCATACTCATAGTTTCAAACCTATATTTGGCAGAGTAGAGGAGTGAAATGAGGAAAAAAGCAAAAAAACGTTTCAACCCACATGGCATGAAATGGCATGACCAAGAACGAGGTTTTAAACTCTGATTTTCACGTCCCAGCCAGCCGGGAGAGTCCCTGCATGGGACTTGCAAGTCCGAGCTCAAGACTCATGCGAGTCTCGAGTTCGGACTCGCGAGTCTCATGCAAGGACTCTTCTGGACTTGACTCCCGAGTCCACAACAAGTGGACTCGTCCAGCATCAGGATTCCCAAGTCTGCGTCGAGTCCTGAGGAGTCCTCGAACTATGGATTGCATTTCAACATTATAAGACCTCTCCTCCTTGGATGGATCTATATTTGTAATCAAGCACTTTGCTGCCCAAGCCACTTGGTCTCTACAAAAATCTCTCTCCATCCTCCTAGCCAAAACACTCATAGGAGCCTTGTTGGAAAGGCCACGAAGAACTACCTCCTTCCCATTAGATTTGAATTTCAACTCCATGGTTTGATAATTTTTCATGTACTCACCAAGTGAGTGTAACCATTGTACCCCCAAAACCAATTATGTCTCACCAATGCCAATCACATAAAAGTTATCTCGTATATTGTGTCCTCCTAAAGTCAACTCCAACCATTGAACCCTACGATTGCATGGAATAGTATACCCATTCACCACTGTCACATTAAATCCCTCAGAGTCTTATGTTCGTAGGCCCATCTTAGCCACCAGTTCCTCATCAATGAAATTATTGATCACTCCACTATCTATTAAAATGAACACCCTTTGTCCATGTAGAACACCTCTAATACAAAATGATTGATATCTAGGTGCTCCTGAAAGAGCTGCAAGAGTGCCTTCGAAATGCTCTCTCTCTACCTTCTCCTTGTGCTCAACCTCATTTATAGCATCCTCAAGCTCAACTTCTCCTACCTCTGAATCATCATCAAAAACTACCTCTATATAGTGGATTTGTCTTTTTCCCAAACACTTGTGACCCAGTACCCAAGGCTCCCTACAAGTGAAACATAGGTTTTTCCTCCAGAGCTCATTCTTAGATTCTTCCACCTTGCTAGGCTTTGGAGGGAAGATCTTTGATTAGGGAACATTCATATGAAATGGCTTCCTCTACAACCCTGTTGGTGCACTCTTGGGAATAGATATGTTCTTCACAACGGAGTCCTCTAGGCTTAAGGCCCTTCAAATAGCATCCTCCAAGGACATTGGCTCAAAAGACCTCACCAACCCACGAAATGACTCTAATAATCCCTCAATGAACAAGAACATAAATCTCTTATCCAACACATCTAGGACCATAATTGCAAGTCTTTGAGATTCTATGACATAATCCTCCACTGACCCATGTTGCCTCAAGCATATCAACTCCTTGCAATACACCTCCAGATCTCTTCTATCAAATCTTTCCATGATTTTTTGTTTTGAATCAGCATATGTCGCAATAAGGTTGAACCCTTGTGTTATAAGACCATGATGCCACCACTCATGAGCCATGCCCTCCAAATGTAGAATGGAAAAGTTGATCGCTTCATCTTTGATCATAGGGCTAAGTGAAAAGTATGTATCTGATTTTTGAACCCAAGCCTGAGTAGTAACATTTCCAGAACCATCAAATGTAGGAAGAGTCAATTTAATTACTTTGTGTTGAAGATCTCTATTAAACTACTGCATAGGTCGCCTCCTATCATTCCTTGATCCACTTCTTGATCTAGCATTATTGTACTGTTCAAAGGAAATCTCCCTTCGAGCGATTGGATCAACACTCATATACTCATCTACAATGGCAATGAAATCATTTGCAGCTTGATTCTGCTCTTCTTCTTCCTGTGGTGTTTCAACTCTAGGCAAAAAAGTGGGTTGGAAGGGTCTGAGGGTTGATCCAGCTATGTTTCTGCTATGGGTTTTAGCCCCAAACTGATCTGAATTACTTTCTTCAGCATTGTTTGGTGTAGATCTGCTGTGAGTGACTGTGTTGGTTAGGTTTTGCATCATCTGCACTAGCATTTGTGTCATTTGTTCTTGCTTTTGCAGGTATGCCTTCATGTCATCAGACTGTTCAGCCATTTTCTTCTTACCTCTACCTCCAATTCCACTGTTGTTCCTTTGTGTGGCTGCTTCTATTTTCTTTCTTTCTCTCTCTAAGGCCTCTGGTCCCTTTGACTTAACTGCATGCACAAAAATCACCCAGCAAGCTAGCAGAACTACCTACTCTAATATCAATGTAATAACCCTAGGGTTTTTATTCATTTATTTTTTTCCAAAAGAAAGAAACAAAATCTGATCTACTGATTCGGGTTAATTCTTCAGCAAATGATTATTTCAACAATAGAAAGTTAATTCATTTTACTCAAAATTTCTAGATCATCCTACAACAATTTCATTCACCCAAAGTAGATAGTTTTGTATTGAAATCTGAACACAGACATTAATGTTTACCAGGGTAAGTTTACACATACAGCTTGCTGGTCGCTATTGTTTTAGGGCAGGAAACTACCAGTATAAGAGCTAGCAATCTGCCTAGATCAGCAAACCTCATGAGATTAGTGTCAATTAACCTTGTCTACAATAGATCAAACTTCTCCACTGCACAGTGATCTACCCAGACCTTGCTGTAGGTGGACAATAACAGATCTGTGTCCTTCTGTGACTAGTTGGGGTTGATATGTGACGCCTGGTGAGAGCAGCGATTATTTGTCAGCAAATGGCGCAATGAACCCCTTAACCTAGGCAGCAATTTTTCTTGAATACATGGTGAAATCTGGCTCAAAACTGCCTGTAGTCGCTGCAATATAGGGTCTGTAGATCATGTGGTTGGGTGCAAGACTTAGGACACTCCTAGATTAGAAAACTGCTCCAATAATACCTTTGACCTATAATACAAACAACCTCAATTCAGCACACTAGCAAATCCTGGTTTGGAAATGCTGATAGAGGCTCGGGGTTTTGTCCTCACCTCAAAGGGATTTGTAACAAGGGTGTCCTTACGCAAATCACTTAACTGGAAAAATCAAAAAAGAATGCCATAATTTTCAGATGCCTTCACCTAGCAGTAACTATTTGTATATATATACCTGTTTGAACAAAGTTGGTGCCCAGAAAGCAAAACAAGGTCGACCCCAAGAGAAAGATAATTATTTTTAAATTGAATTATTAAACTTGGCACCCAAAAGGGTCGAGGTCGGCCTAGCTAGGGCAGGGATATGACATAATGTTTACCTCTATATTGTATACCAGATTTTCCAGTTCATTCATATACAACTACAATTTGTGTGCAGTTAAAGGGGCTATTTATAGATTTGAAGCAACCTATATTGCAATGCTACACCTCATCAGAAATGGAGTATTGCAAGGATTCGAATGTCAATGATATTTCATTATTTGAGCACAATTGATCCATAAGGATCTATCAAAAAATGGTTCCTAAAGTAACATCAAGACCATTCTCATGGCTTGCAGTAAATGTTGTAATGCTTCGATGGCCTATAGTACACCAATGCACCTAGTAGATGCTCATATTAATGCCAAGGTCATCCATTTTTCTTCCATAAATGCAGCATGCCCTCCAACAATGGTGCAAGCACTCTGCACAAGATCAAACTCAGTGATACCTATACTTCTGTCAAACCTTCTGTAGTGTCTACCATAGCTTCAACAAGGTCCAACACACCCCCAATTCAAACTGCAAAGGCTAACTCACACTAACCATTACCACGTTTCAAGTGTTCCATTTTTTATATCAGACAATGCAATCGTCGTGGTAACCCAAGCAGCAACTTTGAGGATCACATTATGTCAAGTCATCCACCAACACGTAGCAGACCTACCAACCACACTACATAAGCATCAAGAGAGGATGAATCACACATGGTAATAGTTCAACTTCCATCATGGTTCTCAGCCTCCACAACATGTAATCTATATATACACATCTATAATATTAGCTTAGCAAATAGGTAAATAGCAACAATCAGATTAGAAGATAGCGACCATAAATCTTTCTCAAGAGTATGTCATGTACAGGACGAATAGATATACAAAACACAATTACCATCTCAATTCTATATCTACCTCTTCGCACTACTCTTCTCATAAAGCTTCCATACATACCCGTAACTTCATCCAGATCCTCATCTAGAGAGTTGTCCAATCCGCTTCATCCTAGGCCCCAAAATAGTGACCTAAGAATGGTCCATCTTATTCTTGCATGAGCCTAAGCCTCAACATCAAACCTCAAGATCCATCAAATTATCTACCAAGTCATTTTGACAAAATGGCCAAACCAATGCAAGAGGAGATACACATGATGATCAACAACGAAATAGTAGCACTCACGGACCAATGGAAATTTATGTTCAGCCAATTTGCGAAGTCATTGAATGGGCATATCCATCAGCTTCTCATCAAGTAAAGATTTTCATGGTTGAGGTCCCCCTAGGTTTCAAGTAAACTTAAACATTCATGTGTTTCATGTAATAACAACCCTAAAAAAATTTGAAATTTTCAGCTGAATCAAAGCTATGATGCAATGTTCTCATCACTTTTTGATCAGCGAATTCCCAAGATGGGCGAATGTGAGAGCATACAGTGTACAAGACCACACCCAATTATCTAAAATGCAGCAACATGAAGTGAAATAATCAACAAAGCACACAAGGTGGCAGAGCTAGCCAAGTCTACACTTCTTCAGTGGAGTATGCTTGATGCAAGAATTGAAAAAAAACACTTCTACACTTATTCAATGGAGTGTGCAGTTACAACAAGATAAAACAAGCACAACCACTTCTTGCTTATTCAGTGAAGTGTGCAATTACAATAGGCACGGTCACTACTCACTTGGGTGTGCAATTACAACAAGCACAATCACTTCCTGCTTATTCAGCGGAGTATGCAATTACAAGTAAGACAGACACACAAGGCAGCAATCCATCCTTATCTGGACTTATTCAACAAAGAGTGCAATTACATTAAGAAGCAAAGATGAAACCACTGGTGGTACTACCATCCAAGGTATTACAAGATTATAATTGCATTACAAAACATCGTTAGGAAATGCAACTGCTAATATATGCTGATATAAAGTTCTGATAAATTCCTAGAAGCCTTCAAGGATGAATACTATCTTGAAGATGTTTATGATCACTACATGCACTAGTCACAAGCATGGTGAGGGCAAAACCACTCAATCCAAGCCTACAATAATGCCTTCCATGATCTATATGCAAGACTCAGCTCATTCAAGTTAGAGTATCATCAAGAACTCAAGTAATGCAATGGCCTACAACCATCCATTCAATCTAGACTAAAGCTAGCAAAACTTAAGACGGTTGGAGAATCCTATAGCTATGTGGCAACCATGGTGGAGTTCAAGTAGACAAGCAAGTAGGAAACAATCTCCTTGACAAAGCATAACTTGCTTTAGACAAGTCCAATCAATCTAAGCCAAGTAAATGGTGCCACAAACACAAAAGCAATGGTCACTCCAATGCTAAGAGCCATTCTCAAAATACTTTGCTTGTATGGGCAGAAATAGAGGATGATGGAGTTGAGACCTTAAATGGAACCACTAACATAGATTCTTTATATTCTAGTCAACACCGCCATAGCACCAAATGCTAAAGCAGAGAGACTATTTCATTCAAATATGTGAGTGCAAGGGCAGCCACTAGGCTTTCTAATCAATGGAAGTTGCATGAAGAACCTCCTTTCTACAGCAACCATCAAGCGACTAAATTTGCCAAACATGCTTCATCCACAACATTACAAATTGGAACAGTTCAACTCCTACAACACCCAAAGTACATGTGTTACACTTCAATGCCAATCTTCATATGTCATTCATCCTTTTAAGAAGTTACTTTGTGATGTAGTGCCAATTGATATCTA
Organism: Sequoiadendron giganteum; assembly: GCA_007115665.2. Taxonomy (NCBI): domain Eukaryota; kingdom Viridiplantae; phylum Streptophyta; class Pinopsida; order Cupressales; family Cupressaceae; genus Sequoiadendron; species Sequoiadendron giganteum. Next base: position 365,918,985 of record CM021109.1, read on the forward strand.
TGATGCACTTCTTGGACATCAATACTTGAATGGTCAGAAGTGTATGCATAGTATCAAGCCTCACATTGTGGTTGTATTAATGGGCAACGAGAGATATCCAATTCCTGAAGTAAGTCCATGCTCAAAACATGTTGCAACAACTCCAAAAAAGACTATGCCATACAACTATGCATACTCGGACGCTCTTCACTGCCTACTGATGCATGACCTATTGTAGCAAAAACAAATCAGATACTGAAACCATGTTCACACAAAATTGTTCTATACTCATTTACAAAGTCGTCAAAAGCAAGTTAGCTTCCACAAGAAGCTAAAAGTTCACCAACCAAAAACTAGAAATCAAGGTTTTGCAGCTTCTTCCTAGACTTAACACAATTAGGACTATTGCTTTACACAGATGAGTGATTGATCCAAGAGGATCTACCAACAATGGTTCCCACAATAATGTCAAAACCACATTTATTGTTTATTTATTCAGATCATACCATAAATCACGTAGACTACAGAGACTCAGTGGTGCTACCCAGGCATTTAATATTAATAATAATAATGCACTACTTCAGATTACAGATCTATACTGAGTACAGGAGATATAAAGTAATTGCAATCTATAACCATCCACACAATGTGTTTAGAAATCAGAATGCAAGGATAAACCAGGCACAGACATAAGTTAAAATGTTCTGACTGTACTAAACTGCACACTAGTGTATTTTCCAGCAGCAGTGGCACTGTCCCAAAAGCTAAACAACTTGCCTAAAAAGGCAAGTCCAGATTTGGTGCCAAGGATGTTTATAATTTGTCCAAATAGTCAATGGATTTTGCCACCACCAAACTATGAAGGACTGAGGGTTTTCATCCTCAACCAAAACAACAAATCTAGAAGGTTTTCATCCCTTAGATCACGCTATCAAGGACTTCATCCTTGAGAGCTCCAAATGAAAACTTGAGTTCATGAAATAATAATAATTTGGATACAAAATGAGGGCATTAGATTTGCCTCTATAGGCATTGCATTTTGGGCCCCTAATTAAATTATTGTTCCCTCCGAAAATTAAAATAATACAAAATTTAACTTAATTTTATAATAAAAGTACTTTTTCAAATAATATTTAAGAGGCCTTTTTTGAAAATGAAATAATTGAGCCTACTTAAAATATTGTTATAATTGAGCCTACATGACATAATGCTCTTAAATATTCTTGCAAGTCATATCAAGAAATACATGTGGCATAATGACCAAGTCATAAATGGAACACCCCATTTCTCATGCGAGCACAAATAATAAATAAATACAAGTAAATAAATTATTTTGAACATTAGGACTTGCAAGGTGTATGACATAATTCCAACATTCTCCCACTTCTTCTATACCTTGCAAGAACAAAATGGAACCACCTACAAATCCATGAACTACCAAGGGTATAAGCATGCTGCACCAATTGACTCCCCTGTGCTTATAGAAATAGCAAAACGAAGAGGAGTGCATATAGAGGATGTTAGTGAATATGAAGTTGAAGAACCTAAGGATGCAGGAGGAAGAACGGATGAGCAAGAAGATTGATTTCCATAGATTATATCAAAATTAGGAAGCAAGCCTAGAATGGATCCACCAAGCTACAATTGGAGTTTGAATCCAGAAGAACTAATTCACTGGATTATAGAGATGGAAAAATATTTTGATTTGGAATCCATAGAAGATAGGAATAAGGTGGAGTATGCTTGCACAAGGTTAAAGAGATATGCATCTTTATGGTGGGATCAACTACAAATTGAAAGGCAAAGAAAAGATAAAGTCATGGGATAAAATGGTGATTAAATTGAAAGCCAAATTTTTGCTAGTAGATTATCATATCAGCTTGTTTAGGAGATAACAAAATTTGAAACAAAAGGATTCAAGTGTTATGTAATACACTGAAGAGTTCTACAAGCTTAGCATTCGAGCTGGACGTGTTGAAGATGATGAGGAGAAAGTGGCAAGATATGTCAATGGATTATGAGATTCAATCTAAGATGAACTCAGTTTGGTTATGATGAGAATGGTAGAAGAAGCCTACCAGTATGCTCTCAAGGCAGAAGAAAAGTTGGCAAGAAAGCAACGAGGTAATTCCAGAGGTAGAGGAGAAACTTTAAGAGGTAGAGAACAAACAAATAGTGGAAGATGACAGCCATTAAAGGAAGAAGAAGCAAACTGGTCTCAAACAAATTATAGCTCAAATGCAAAGGGAAGAGGATATTTTTCAAGAGGAAGGGGTGAAACTTCAAGGTGAAGAGGAGAATATGGAAGAGGAAGGGGATTTTTAGGGAAGTGTTTCAATTGTGGAGAGGAAGGTCATAGGGCCTTTGAATGCCCACAAATACAACAAGAAGGTGGAAAAACAAATGTTGGAAGGACTTTTACCATAGAGGCTGAAGAAGGGGAAGAACAAATAGACCCAAAAGATGGAGAAATTCTTATGTTAAAGAAAGTGCTCCTAAAACCAGAGAAGGAGCAACAGGAACATGTACAAAGGAGGAGTTTAATCAAGATCATTTGTAGGATCCCAAGGAAAGTGTTGCACCATAATTGTGGACAGCGGTAGCACAGATAATTTGGTGTCACAAGAGATGGTTGAGAAGCTGAAATTGGAGAAAACAATGCACCCGAATCCATACAAGGTTACTTGGTTGCAAAAAGGACATCAACTCATGGTAAGTGAGCAATGCTTGGTGAGTTTTCAAATTGGTAATTATAGAGATGAGGTAATATGTGATGTGATGCCCATGGATGCTTGCCATATCCTCTTGGGTAGGCCGTGGCAATATGATCGAAAGGCTATGCATGATGGTGAAATAAACACTTACACTATAGTCAAGGACAAGAAAAGGTATGTTATGAATCCACTAAAGGACCAACAAAAGGAAGAGGGCAGCGATACACGGTTATGTGTAATCCTGGGAAAGCTATTCTTGAAAGAAGTACAAAAGGAAGAAATGTGTTATGCATCTATTCCTAGTCCCAAGGAAGTTGAAACAGCAAAGGAAGAGCAAGAAACACCCATGGAAATCAAAGGTGTATGTTGCAAGAATTTGGTGATATTTTGAAGAATAAGGCACAGAAGGCATTCCTTGGTAAGTTTGCAATTGTTTTAGATGAAATTTCAGACCATTTGAAGCAAATGAGAAATATTTTACAAAATTTGAACAAAGAGAAGTTGCTGGTTAATCTTAAGAAATCTAGTTTTGTGAAGGAGAAACAAGAACCAAGAGGTACGAAGGGCACACTGATTTGAAAGGGAGAAAGGAAGAATTTGAAGCTTCACAAATTTTTAATGTGGCTGATTTATACCATTTTCAACACTCAAAGCAATGGGGGCAGCAAATACCAAAGAAGAAAAAAACAGAAATTGATAAACTGATGGATTCAAGAACAATCAGGAAGACACCAGGAAAGGAATACAAGGGGTATTTGATCAAATGGAAAGGGAAAAAGATGGAAGAGGCAACATGAGAGGCTTTAAAACTTCAGAGGCTTGGAATTCCAAATCCAAGTGAATGGTCATGAGCCTACACTCATGAAACATTCTTTCTTACCTAGGTTGTTTGATGCAGGAGCATCCAGGTGCATGAGCAATCCTGCACACACCAAAAAAAAATGCTTTATTTCTTTTAATTTTGGCTTGGGGTTGTGTTTGCAAGCATGATTTTTATTTTTTTTAATTCCATCCCCCTCTTTACTCCTCAAGTTTGGAGTCCATGAAGTTGCATTTGAATTTAATTCAAATTGCATTGGTAAGTGTTGGAAATGTTAGTTTTTAATGATCAGATATAATGCACAGATTTTAATTCAAAATAGACTAAGAAACACAGCAAATACCCTGGGAAAACCCTCCAACCTAAGGGAGAAAAACCCAGCCAATATATCTCTTATATATTAAGTGAATAAGAGCATAAATCTGCTTACAACTCAAGCACAACACAATGCCTAATTGATACAATGTATAATAGCACCACTCTTAGATGCAAGACACAAATAATATGTTTCTCCTTGAAATCGATCTGCTGCTGCAACTTGAAGGCCTGCTGCTCAAGTGCGAACTCCTTCAGGAATGCGAACTATGATGAATAAACTTGATGATCAATGAATGATTGTGAACTTGCATTTATACACAACAACAAGTTGAGTCGCACCTCTTCAAGAGAAAGTCAGCCTCTATCAAAAAGACGTTTTTCTTCATAAGAAAAATTGTGCCTTTTAGCAAGGTCAGCCCCATTAAAAATGATAAATAATAATTTAATATTTAATCAATAATATCTTATTTAAGAGGCGCTTCTTCATAAAGAATATCGACTATATAAATTAAATAGCCGTAGGCTATATTTAATTTATTCGATCTCATCTAGATTTGAGCCTGGAAGTAGAAGCCCGTAGCTGCAATACATTAACACTCCCTCTCAGCTAGGGAGGAATACTTCCAGCTATACAAGACATATCACTTCATCGTCATGTCGATCAACATGGCTACACCCATGTTTAAAAGAGCTTATCACCTCATCGTGAAAGCATATCACCTCATCGTGATATCAACCATCATGGCTACACCCATGTATGGTATGTACAAGTGCTCATCACTCAACATGATGTTGTCACCTCATCGTGATGTTTCACCATGGCTCTCCCAAAGGGTGTAACACAAGTACAAGTGAATCATCACGGACTCCCTCACATGATGTTGTCATGGAGTCACACACATGACATCAACCATGGCTCTCCCAGAGGGTGGAAACAAGGGCTTTCACCTCAAATCTCAAAGAGAAATGCATTATCAAGGGCTTGCACCTCAAATCTCTCTCAATAGAGAAATGCATTAAAAGAGGATCACTAAAACTGAGACTCCTTCTCAACTAGGGCTTGATTCTCCACCATACCAAGCTTATCTCAGAAGTACACAAACTTTACTCTGGAGAGAGGCTTGGTGAGAATGTTTGTCGTCTACTCATTAGTGTTGATATACCTCAACTGAATTGCTTTTCTCAATACCATATCTCTGATATAGTGGTATTTGATTTCCACATGCTTAGTTCTGTCATGAAACACAAGGTTGATATAGTGGTATTTGATTTCCACATGCTTAGTTCTGTCATGAAACACAAGGTTGATAGAAAGCTTCACACAGCTTTGGTTATCACAATGAATGATAGTGGGCTCCATTGAGTGTCCAAACAATCCTGCAAGGAGCTTACGAAGCCACACCGCTTCTCGAGCTGCCACACAAGCTGCAATATACTCGGCCTCAGCTGTACTCAGTGCCACTGAAGACTGCTTCCTGCTACACCAAGATATCATCGCAGACCCTAAACTGAAGCAACATCCAGAGGTACTCTTCCGATCAGTAACACACCCTGCCCAATCAGAATCGGTAAAACCATGCAGCTTCAAATCCACACCTGAAGAATATCTCAACCCATATCCAACTATGCCACACAAGTATCTCAAGATATGTTTTATTGCAACTAGATGTATCTACCTTGGTTCACACATGAACTGACTGAGTGCACTAACGGCATAGCAGATATCCGGTCTAGTCTTGACTAGATACATCAATGAACCAATCAACTGCCTGTACATCATGGGATCCACCAGATCTGAACTAGTTGCAGTCCTTCAACTTATGTAAGTTGGTCTCCATAGGCGTAGACATGGATTTGCAATCCATCATACCAAACCTCTTCAGAATGTCAATGGTATACTTCCCTTGACTTAGAACATCTCATCTAGCTTCTGCCAAACTTCTAAGCCAAGAAAGCAATGCATGAGACCAAGATTCTTCATTTCAAATTCAGAAGCTAACTCCTTGCATTTGAGAATAAGGTGTTCTTCTCCAGTAATAATCAGATCATCAACATACAAAACCAAAATCAATGCTTCACCATTGATTACCTTGAAGTAGAGGTTAGAATCAGCATCATTCTTTGAGAAACCCAAGCTTAACAGGTAACGATCAATCCTTTCGTACCAAGCACGAGGAGCCTGCTTAAGACCATACAAGGCCTTCTTCAACCTACAAACATGAGACTCCTTCCCATGTACCTCAAATCCATCAGGTTGCTCAATATATACCTCTTCCTCTATTACACCATTCTGAAAGGTTGTCTTCACATCCATTTGGTGAATCTTCCATCCTCTAGCTGCAACAATAGCAATGACGGTCCTGACTGAAGTATACCGAGCCATTAGAGCAAAGGTTTCTTCATAGTCAACTCCCTCTTTTTGTGAAAACCCTCTAGCCATGAATCCAGCCTTGTACTTCTCAATGCTCCCATCAGCCGCATGCTTGATCTTGAAGAGCCATTTAGAAGATACCACAGATTTGCCTTCGGGTCTAGGAACGATGTCCCAAACATCATTCTTAAGTATGGACTGATACTCTTCAGACATAGCATCTTTTCAAACCTGTTGACTAGAGGCTTCCTCAACACTGGAAGGCTTTGACTCAATAATTTGACTCATCAAAGCCACATAACTAGAGAACTTATTAGGTCTCTTACTTTCTCTAAAAGTTCCTCTTGGGGCTGCAAAACTTTCTACCTCCTGCATTGTTTTCCTGGCCCAAAGAGGTCTTTGTCTTCCAATCACAATATCTGTAGGCCCATTAGTAGGTTCCAAGGGCTCAATTGGATCATCATCTTCTTTAGGTTTTGGAGCCTCCCTCTGATTCTCAGGAACATGGTCAACTTCCATATCCTGACGAGACTCTTCATCATCGATCTCCATATGAGTACCCTTGGATCTTCTGAATGCAACATCCTCTTCAAATGTGACATCTCTACTGATCTCAATTAACTTTTGACCCAGAATATAGATTTTGTAGGTTTTTGATGTTTCACTGTAACCCACCAAAATTCCCTTCTTGCCAAAAGGTTCCAATTTTGTCCTCTTTTCCTTTGGTACATGAACATACACAGGACATCCAAAGATCCTCAAATGACTTACTTCAGGCTTCACCCCTGTGAATTCTTCTTCAGAAGTCATATTCTCCAAGATCCTGTGAGGACTTCTATTATGAATATAAACAGTTGTCCTGGATGCTTCAGCCCAAAGGGAGGTTTGCAGATCTTGGTCATGAATCATGGCTTTGAATGCTTCCACAATAGATTTGTTCTTCCTTTCAGCAACACCGTTCTATTGAGGATTGTAAGGAACGTTGAACTCCCTCTTAATTCCAGCTTCAATGCAAAAGTGACGGAAGCTAACGGAAGTATATTCTCCTCCATTATCGGATCTCAAGACTTTGATCTTTTTCCCAAACAAATTCTCCACCTGAGCTTTGAATTCTTTGAATCTCTCTAATACCTCCTCAGATTCTTTAGATTTCAAGAAATAAATCCAAGTCTTTCTAGAGTAGTCATCAATAAAAATAATGCAATACAAGAAACCACTCGAAGAAGCAACAGACATTGGACCACATAAATTGTTTACTCGCTACGGGTACAATGATGTACAGAGTAAACGGAAATATAAAATAACATTGACAGCATATAATAATCACATGGCAATCGCACAGAACATAGATATATTTCTTTATTCAGTATTCGGCAATTACATCATAATGTCTCCAAACAGAACATAGCATAGCATAGTAGAACCATACCACTTCCCGACTACATGACTCAAGTACATATAGTACGCTGGCGGTGGTTGAGGTACCAACTGTCGCGTCCCTTCATTATAACTAATTACTTCGTTGAGAACTTAATTCCCGAGACAACTAACCAACATGACACGTACATAAGAACATGGATTATTAATATTAACTAATGTCTTATTTACTTATGGCTCATAGCCGACCAAGTACACTCTCGGTTGACTACATCGACTCATGGCTGACTACATCATCCCCCCCATGAAGTAGTCGTCTTCCAAACGACTGAAACGCAAGAATGCCAACTGATCCTTCTTTGCCAACCGATTGTCACTCTCACCCAATACTCCATCTCTCTCCACCAACTTCTCCTCGAGAGCTGCAACTCTTGTCTGCTCGGCAACTAATTGCTCCTGTACTATGATGGTTGGTGGCACTGCAATTTGGCAATTCCAATAAATATGATGGGGGTCTAGGGGCAACACCCCCAACGGGGTCAAGGGGCAGCACCCCTTGCGGGGGTCTAGGGGCAACACCCCTCGCGGCAAGACCAATTTAACACATCTGAAACCACTCGAAACTGTATCGCGTGCCTCATTTTCATGATTTTTCCACAAGTTCCAAATAGTGCTGATGAAGCTGAAAAATACATATTTTGTATTGTTTTTCTTAGACTTTACTTCGATACTTGGCACGGTCTTTATTTGCTTTGTACCTACGACTTTCTTCTTTTTAACTGGTACAGCCCTCCTGATGATGATGCGTACGGCCATGAGATTAATATGTGGTATGACCTCTTTCCCTTGTACGGCCTCTTGTTTCATCTGTACGACCTTCGTCCAATTCATGCGTACGGCTTTTCCCTATCTCAACCGTACGAACTTCTTCAAGTTTATTCGTATGGAATTCATACTTGCCCAACATACGGAATTCATACTTGCACAACGTACGGACTCCATGTTTTGTCGTACAGTCTCCTTCCCACGGCGTACGGGTTCCTCTTGATTTTGTCATACGGCCTCCTTCAACATCCAACGTACGGTGCAACCTCCTAACCGTACGAATGTGTCCTGCCTGGGTCATACACAACCACCTGCCAGCCGTACGCCTAATAAGGGTCGTACGATTTGAAAGTTTATGGAGGGTCGTACGAACTGTGGGATGGATGGATTTCGTACGAGTTGCTCTGGTGACATCTTTCTTAGCTTTCTTCTTGGTCGTATGATGGTTCTTCTTGTCTGTATTTTACATTTGATATGTCGTACGATGGTCTTGCCTAGCCGTACTATCACTCCCTTGCCAAGTCGTACAAAGTGCCTTCTCCTACCAAGTCATACAGATTTCTCCCTTCTGCCAGGTCGTACGGCGTGATCTCCCTTGCCAATCTGTACGACGCGATCTTTTTCTTTGTGAGGTCGTACATGCTCTCCTATGCCTTTCTCAAGTCGTACGCCTTGCTTTCCTGTCGTCTTGCCAAGCCGTACGTGTTCTCTCTCTTCTCTGATTTCCTCCTCAGGTTGTACGATGTATCCTCCTGACTTGCTACCAAGTCATAAGATGTGGCCTCCTGTGTTTCTGCCAGCCCATATGTGCTTCCTTAACTCTTCACCAAGGCGTGTTTGACCTTCTGATTTCTTGCCAAATCGTGTGTTTGTTGTGCCTTCTCCGGTTTCTCCTCCCAGCCATACGGCGTACAGACCAACTTCAACTCTCCCTTCCTCAGGCCGTACGATGTACGGATCACGCTTCAACCTACTCTACCAAGGTTTCTCCCTTTTCGCCAATCTCTCCTGCTGCTTTTTATGTCGTACAATCCTTGTGGCCCAGCCTTTTATTTTGAATTCTTTTCATTTCCCTTTCGCCTTATTTTTATTTTCTCTCTCCTCTCTCTTCATTTTTTGCTTTTCATTTTGTTCATCTTTTCCATCTTCTTTTCTTATTTTCTTCTTCTTCTCCATCTCTTTTATTCTCTCTCCTCCATCTCTTTTTTCTCTCTTCATTTTAACATTTTCTAATTCCTCTACTTTATTTTTTCCATTTTTTGGCTCCAACACAAATTTTCTATCTCATACATGTTCGGATTTGTGGGTTGGCGTATCGTCCGATTCTGATATTCTTTCTTTGTACTCTCTGTACTCGGCCGAAAGTGTCTAGCTAAACGTGTCGTTCTCTTCTTCCTTGATTTCCCTGATCTGTAGCATGTTACACTCTCGATGGAACACTTCATAGTCTTCCATCTGCCAATGAAATAAGCCATTCAACGAACTTGTCTTGTCTTTCGAGCAACTCTCGATTTCAAGTACACCCTCCTCGTTAGGTTCCATTGCTTTCCTATCTTCGATCATGTCCAACTATCCCCCATCGGATTCTAATTCAGGAGATGCCAGTTCTTCACTGACAGCCTGATTCTTCAAGTCGATCACGTACTTCCTCCCGTCATTCTTTATGGATAGTGTATTTATTTTCCAATTATGATTCGCCTTGGCTGCCACTAACCACCCTTGTCCAAGCAATGCATCGCACGCCTTCCTCTGCAATGGGATGACAACAAAATTTAGCAAAAACTGTTGTGTCCAGATAATCACCTTTTGTGCCATCAGCGTTCCCAACGGCTTGATACCATGTTGATTGGCACCGACGAGTTGGAATGTCAGTGGCCAGAGTGTAGGCTTCCCGAGGCTCTTCCATGTGTCTTCGGGCAGTACGTTGACTCCCAATCCTTCGTCGACGATAGTATTTGTCAAGGTATTCCCTCTGATCTCCATCTGCACAACCACCGGTATCTTCCCGATGTTCGCCGTGAGTAGTACGGGGTCAATGGTTTGTTCACCGTACAGTGGTGAATCTGGTACCAATTCTTGCCTTCGGTCCTCCGCTCGCGATTGCTTGACATCCCCAAGGACGTTTGTCATTGCCAATCCCAACTACGACAACGTTTGGAGAAGGTCAGTTACTTTGATCAGTATGGTGGTCTGCAATACCTTTCGTACGATGTTGGTTTCCGCCTCCAACCGCCAAGAGGTCTCTGGCTTCTCCAGAGATATTTTGTTCTCCTTCGCCATCGCCAGTTCCACTTCATTTTTTGCTTCCTTCATCCTTTGTTTTTTCGTACGTGGATCTGGGTAGGTTGCCTTCTTTGCTTGTGCTCTGGTGATCACCAGTACCTCTTGTTCTTCTACTTCCAGCATATGGATACCCTTTTGCTTGGGGCATTCACTATCTTCATGGTCACTTGGTCCACACCACTTACACAATCTTCCTCCCGAACCTTGGTTGTTCTGGCAGTCCTTGGCGAAGTGACCCCATTCGTTGCACTTTCGGCATTGGATCATGGGCCGTCCTTTACCGTCGTACTGTATTTTGTTCCTCGGACTCCTACTGCTTCGATAACCTCCAGGGGATACATTGCTATTGTACTGGGGCTTTGGTGGTGTGTTCGGCGGTGTCGACGGTTCTCCTTGAGTGAAGAGTACTTGTGCACTTCTGGCTTTTAAGTTGTATGGGCATTCCTTGACGAGATGTCCCATCACTTGGCAGATATCGCAGAATAACTTCTTCGGACAGTTCGCCTTCGTGTGACCTTCCCCATTGTAGTCTGTACACCACAGTTCTCGTGCTTCCCTCATACTCTCTTTGTCGACCTTCAATTCTTTCATCATTCGCATCATATCTTTCCTGAGCGCTTGTATGGTCCTAGATTCACCGTCGCTATCGTCCGTACTCTCCTCCTCGTCCATCTTCTTTTTCCCTCGGGAGGATGTTTTGTTTTCACTTTCTATATCCATCGCCCGATTGTATGCTTCAGCGTACGATGATGGAGGCACGACTTTCATCTTCTTCCTCAGCGACGAAAGCAAGCCTTCAATGAACCATCGCTTCTTTAGCCTATCGGCCGGTTGAACCTCCAATTTTCCCAACAAGTCTTTGAGTCGCCGATTGTATGTGCACACATTCTCGTGTTTTCCCTGCTTCGTGCTATAGATTTCTGCTACAATCTCAGTGTCATCCCTCAGGAGTTTGAATTCGTCCTAAAAGGCCTTCTTGAGTAATCTCCATCATGCCCTTTGTGCTTGGTCCAATTCTGAGTACCAGTCAATGGCACTATCTCTGAGTGTCGTCGGAAACGCTTTCAACCAGTTATCTAGGTCATCTTCTCCACTCGCTATCTAGATTGTCTCACACGTTTTACAATGTCGTACCGGATCCTCTGACCCATTCCCCGTAAACTTCGACAACTTCTGCCGCTCTGGAGTCACCATCCTTCCCTGTTGTCCTCCTTGTGTATTGGACCCGACCGGACCGGTTTCCCCGTTACATTCTGGTGCGTCACTTGCACTCTCGGCCACGTACGAGTCACCCTCCCGTCCTCAGTCAGCGTTCTCAACACCTTGGGTCTCCTGGGTTCCACTTCGGTGCTCCCTCTGCCAAGGGGTCTTGGGCTCAGACCTCCCAATCCTTAGCCCTTCATCGTCGTCCGATATGGGTAACTCCCGAATGTGTCGAATGTTCTCAATTTCTCCACTCAATTCATTTTCATTTTCTTGGCTTTTATATCTTACTACGTACAGGGTGATGAAGGGTTCCTCGGCCCCCCCTTCCAAAAAACTCTGATGTGCTCTACTGATAGATTGATCTATCTTCTCAAGATTAGCATTTGTTCTTTCTATACTCTAATTTATCTCAATTAAATCTTCATTCAACTCCTTATCAACTTGCCTTAATCTTCGCCACCGGTTTTCTTGCTCCTGTACTCTCAATGATCACCGAACTCTTTCCTCCGCTTCGTGCCCGAATGGTATTCGGTTCTTGTCTTTGTTCGGTCATACGGGCATCACAGGTCTTTCACGCGATCATTGTTGGTTGCTAGGGGTACGTCTCCGGCCAGTGTCTCGTTCCTCCTCTTCCCATTTGGTTCGTTCTTCGTACCACTGCAAGATTTGTTGCCTTCGACGTTCTTGATCCTCTTCCGCCCGAAGATCATGTAAGATAATGTAGTGGCATGCTATTAGTCATGGCAATCTGGTAAGAAGATGGTCGACCTCTTTGTTGACGTGCAATCTATCCCAAATGACCGCCTAAGAGCCTCCCTCCGTACGTGGTCCTTTAACGAGATTTCCCACAGACTACAGAGGTCTTCCGTCAGAGTGTCTTCACGATCCTCGTTTGCTTGTACCGGCCCTTCGGTCGGCTGCCCCATCACAACGCCATTCTCCTATCTGGGTGGTTACCAGATTTGCTTAGGCAACGCTGCCAAATGTTTACTCGCTACGGGTATAATGACGTACAGAGTAAATGGAAATATAAAATAACATTGATAGCATATAATAATCACATGGCAATCGCACAGAACATAGATATATTTCTTTATTCAGTATTCGGCAATTACATCATAATGTCTCCAGACATAGCATAGCATAGCATAGTAGAACCATACCACTTCCCGACTACATGACTCAAGTACATATAGTACGCTGGCGGTGGTTGAGGTACCAACCGTCGCGTCCCTTCATTATAACTAATTACTTCGTCGGGAACTTAATTCTCGAGACAACTAACCAACATTACACGTACATAAGTACATGGATTATTAATATTAACTAATGTCTTATTTACTTATGGCTCACAGCCGACCAAGTACACTCTCGACCGACTACATCGACTCATGGCCGACTACATAAATCAAAATGAATAAGATCTAGAATACATTTAGATCTACTTTCACTACTATGAAATGGACCTTTTGTATTCTTACCCAAAGGGCAACCTTTGCAAGTACCTTCATGCTCCTGGTTGAATTTTGGAAGACCGGTGACTAGCTTCTCCATGGTAGGTAGAGTTCGAAAGTGAAGGTGAGCCAATCTTCGATGCCAAAGATCACACACACTTGAAGAATCATGCACTAGAGCTTGAAGAGGGCGAGTGCAAAGTCTGTAGAGACACTCATGTCTAACTCCAATTACCCGAGCAGTCTTGAAGTTGGAGTTCTTCGTCCATATAAGAACTTTGCCTTCTGAAAATGCAACTTGGTACCCCTTGTCTTCCAAGGCTGAAATGGAAACAAGGTTTCTCTTGATGCCTAGAATAAATAGCACATCATTTAACTGCAAGGAAATGTCGGAATCCAAATGAAGAGAGGAATTCCCAACTCCTTTCACAGAGTAACTAGCATCATCTCCAATAATGACTTGTTCACTGGAATCCATCTCCACTAAATTAGATAGATGCTCCCTAAATCCGGTGATGTGGCGAGAGGCACCGCTATCAATCAGCCAAGTGTTGGTGTCGATAGTCACATTGCTTGACAAGGCTGAATAGAGTAGGTATTCACATGAATCCTTCTGCATAGAGACTTCATTAACATTTGCAATGGAGGCCTGCTGCCTAGGCTTGGTAGGACATTCCTTTGCAAAGTGACTGTACTTGTCACATCGAAAACATTGGACTTTGGAGAGGTCCCTCTTCTTCTTCAAGGCAAGAGCACCATCAGCTTCTTTATCCCTATTCCTCTTGAAATATCCTTTCTTTCCACTTTTCCCTTTCTTCTTGAAGGATTGTGTGGCAAGAACATGAATGTCTTCATTAGTTGAGCTTTGACCAATACCTCTTGCAGCCAACCTAGACTCTTCTTGGATGCAATCTGCCCTCAACCGATCAAACTTGGGAAGTTTCGAACTTGCACTGATTCCTTGAATGTAAGATTCCCAAGATAAAGGAAGACCATTAAGGGCCAACATGGTCAAGTCCTTGCTATCAACAAAATGCCCAATAGAAGAGAGCTGATCTCTCAACTCAGTTATCTTCATGAAATAAGCAATAACTAATTCTCCTTTCACCATCTTCACATGATGGAGTTGTTGCTTCAGTGCAAGTGCTCGACTTGTGTTATTGATTTTGTACGTCTCCTCCAAGGTTTTGAACATCTCTCTTGCTGTCTTTAACTTGGAGACAATAGGAACAATATGATCCTTTACGGAATCAACTAACATCTTTTTTGCCTTAATATCTTTCTTCTTCCATTGAACATTTTCTTCCTCATCCGTAGGCTCGGGAGCCGTGCTCTCCACAAACTCTACCAACTCGCTTTCCTCCAAGGTGAGCATAATTCTGAATCTCTATGAAGTGAAATTTGATGCTCCCTCAAGCCTATCCTCAATCTTAAGACCATTCACCATCTTGACAAAGAGATAGAAGTAAACAAAGATGAGAAGGAAAATAAAGAGTATTGCTGTAACACACAAATCTGATCAAGATCTTCTTCAAACCTGCTCTAATACCATGTTAGTTTTTAATGATCAGATATAATGGACAGATTTTAATTCAAAATAGACTCAGAAACACAGCAAATACCCTGGGAAAACCCTCCAACCTGAGGGAGAAAAACCCAGCCAATATATCTCCTATATATTAAGTGAATAAGAGCAGAAATCTGCTTACAACTCAGGCACAACACAATGCCTAATTGATACAATGTATAATAGCACCACTCTTAGATGCAAGACACAAATAATATGTTTCTCCTTGAAATCGATCTGCTGCTGCAACTTGAAGGCCTGCTGCTCAAGTGCGAACTCCTTCAGGAATGCGAACTATGGTGAATAAACTTGATGATCAATGAATGATTGTGAACTTGCATTTATACACAACAACAAGTTGAGTCGCACCTCTTCGAAAGAAAGTCGGCCTCTATCAAAAAGACGATTTTCTTCATAAGAAAAATCACACCTTTTAGCAAGGTCGGCCCCATTAAAAATGATAAATAATAATTAATATTTAATCAATAATATCTTATTTAAGAGGCGCTTCTTCATAAAGAATATCGACTATATAAATTAAATAGCCGCAGGCTATATTTAATTTATTCGATCTCATCTGGATTCGAGCCTAGAAGTAGAAGCCCGTAGCTGCAATACATTAACAGGAAATTGTCAAATTTTTTAAATTTGGGAGTTACAAGCAATCCCACGCCCAGGCTTTGGGAGGCCATTCTTGGCATATTGTAACTCCTCATTGCATTTAAAAAATATATATTTTTAATCGTCGATGGGGAATCTGGGGCGCCTTGTGAAGGAGTTAGCAGAGTGAGCCTATGAGTGGGAAATTGGGGAAAATGCATTATTTTTTGCAGGCAAAAATTGACTGAGGGAGAGTTGCCATGCCCAGGAAGGAAAGGAGGTGAGAATGCAGCCAGTATGCCAAAGGAAAAGCCACACCAACTTGGAAGAGAGTGACTACTGATGGAAAATGAAAAAAATCATAAGTTTGGAATGAGAACTTACCTGTGAGGTCAAGGAGGGGCGTCCAGGAGTGAAGTAGGGTGTCTTAGGATGACTTTTGCTGCTGTTGGAGATGGTAGAAGACCTCTTGTAGCAGAAATCCTGAAGTTGGAGGCAGCAAGCTTTCTTGTAGATGTGTTTTGCTCTTTGTTGAATCATGAAATTGTAGGTGTGAACTCTTGAAAGTTTTAAAATAACAAAATCAGCATATGTTTCATGTTTCCTGTCAATTCCAGTGTGGTAGGAATTAATTTGAATTCACATTTTATTTGCTTTGACTTCCAAAGGGGATTTGATTTTCCTGTAGTTGTGTGAAGGGGCTGCAACAACCAACAATCCAGAAAGATTCTTGGTTGGTGTTCTGCATCACATTCACATCCAACTAAACCCCAACATTGGAAGACCACCTACTCACAATCTTCTCCAACCCACTATGCAACCACAAGTCCCTGTATATCCATTGTTCTACATAGAGTCTACTCTAGGACACCTACATATGACATGCAAGTGACTTGTAATGCCTCTACAAGTTGGTTACAAGTAAATGAAAAATTACTTCTAAAGCCTCTATACCACAATCCAATGATCACGATGTCCACCAAGCACATGCATACCTCCTAGGTCTCCCATTGCAAGGGAAATGTCTATTCTAGTGTTGACCATAACATCCAGAAGTTCATAAATAGCACTGACACAAAGGTGTGGCTTATGTCATCAAAACCAATATCAATGATTTACATAACTGCTCATTCTCACCCCTAATCTCCTCAACTCTCCCAAGTTCTCATATGAATCAAATCTCTTGGAAGACAACAAAGTATAGAGAGAAAAGACTGCAAACCATACCAAATACCATGTTTTCTTCCAACACCATTGGGTGTTTAAGTTTTGACAAGTAAGATCTTCACCTCCAAAACTCTAAATAAAAAAGCCTTAACAACATCCAACCATTCAACCCCAAGGTCAAATCAATAGCAATAGATCAATAAATCAACAAGAATGTAAGCTTCTCAACTAAAGGAAAATCAAACTAACAACCATTCCTATACAAATGAATATGCCCAAAACCATACCCTACACTCCTCAAAGCTGTCCTCAAAACAAAATCATGCACATGAGAAGGCAAAGGAAAAAGACACCATGTCATGTACTCAAATAAGCCCTCCAAAACTAACATCTACAGCTCAAGACTCATTCCCATCAAAACACAAAGCATAGAAAATAGAATACATTTGAGTAACCAGATGGGCAATACCTATTAGATGATTCTCTACTAAGAGGACCAAGAGAAGAATGAGATTGCTCCATCCATGAACAATCTCCTATGCAGAACTCTTGTCCAACTCCAGGTGAATGAGCCTCAATCTTTCTATTGAAACATCATCAAAGAGTCACATTCCAACATTCGATCTAGAAAATCTAGAGATCTCCAGCATCACCCAAGTTTATTCAATATCCATGAGCACCCAACAGACCATCCCATGCCAACTAAACTCCAACTACATCACTGCAATCTCCAAAACCTCCCAAGGCAAAATGACCATTGTACTCATTACCAAAAGCTTACCACAAATCACCGCCAAAGCTTCCTCTACATGATTAGTACAAAATCTAGGAAATCACCATGACATTGTGATTTATATCTCTCACATAGAGGATAGCATCTGTCTACAACCAACAAATTCAGCTCACAACATACACAACAAATCCACTTGTTACAAGTCTATTGCAAGTCCACTACAAGTCCATTACAGGACAGTTACAAGACCATTACAAGTTTACTACAGGATGGTTATAGGTTGATTAAAAGTTTGCTATAAGCAAGTTGCAAGAATACCATCTTTGAATAATTGAAGATTATCTATCTCCAACAAACAGATTACTCCGAAGCGCACCCATATCATGCCAAAACACCAAATAGTAATCAAGTGTCCACCATGGCACAATATCATATCACTGCCAAAGCCCCACTTAAACTAATCTAGAGTCATTAATGGCAACATGATAAACATATCCTAACTAAATATCAGTATCACCCATGGCCCTCAAACAATCAAAGAACTCAACTACAACACCAAGAACTCCAAAAGGCTAAAGTAAAACAAGAGCTTGCATGACACCATTACATCTATCTTCAATCTCAGAAGACAATCTGCCACCATCAACTATGAAATTGCAAAAAGTTCCCACTAAACTATGATCTGGAGCATCTTAATACACCATAGCCAGCTACTAAAAGTTGGTTACAGGTTGCCCAAAGTACCTCTACAAGTTACAAGTCAGCTACAAGTGACCAAGTGACCTAAAGTACCTCTACAAATTAGTTACACATTGGCTACAAGTGATCAAGTGGCCTAGAGTACCCTCTACAAGTCTATTAAAAGTCAACTACAAGTGACCAACTGACCCAAAGTACCTCTACAGATTAGTTACAGGTTGGCTACAAGTGATCAAGTGGCCCAGAGTACCCTCTACAAGTCTATTACAAGTCAACTACAAGTGACCAAGTGACCCATACCTTAGTCTTCCATCCATCCATCTCACTGCTACACAACAACAATACCCCATGATGACCAAAGGGCCAAAAAACCAAAATTGACAATTCCATGGCAAAATCTTATTGCAACAAGACACCATAAAAAATTATTATTGAGTGTTGTTAAAGCAAAGCTTTATTGACATTATTTTATTATTAATTTTCCTTTAAAGCTACCTCTTGAGAGCTTATAAATAAGTGCCTTGAGCACATAAATGGTGAGAATGGTAAGTTGAAGCTAGGCTTATGCTATAGAACTTTGAAGTCAAGAGTACTGTGTTTTTGTTAATGAATATTGGTTGAAGTCATGCTTATGCTCTAGAAGGCATTGTTTAGCAGAAATGATTGTGTAACTATGATGGGATGTTCGTAATTTCATAAATTAAGTTGACAAAAGATTGTATTTTGGTTAGTATTGGCAAAAAAATTCCTTCCAAATTGTAGCTTTGTATGCACTTTAATTATTTATTTCATAAAATTGTGAGTTCTTTACTTGTCTAATTCCTTGTCGTTGATGTAGATTTACTAATCTCTAATTTGGCTAGTAGTCGCCATCTACCTATGTGTTTCCTTCAAATCTTTGTTTACAGTTGAATATTAGTATTTACTTCAGCTAGTAAGAGGTTAGAGTTATTCACTTATGGTTGAGAGAATTTTCTTTTAAATCTGAAAAGCTTGCTGCAAGTCTTGACTATTGACAATTTGGTGCTTGCATCTAGGGAAAAAACATAGTCAAATCAGCAATTTAACATTAATGCAAAACCTCCTAAATATTGTACAATGTACATACCTCTAAATTCTATTTATAGTTGTAGGTTTTAGGTTTAGTTAGGTGTCAGGGAGCTTCCTCTTATAAATTAGAAGAATGGTTTTACTATATATACTAGCTAATCTAACTTGTCTTAAAAACAAATTAAAACTTCAATAAGGAGGAGATACTATGGTCCAAACATGCTCTGCAGCTTTAGTTCATAAGCTCAGGGCCTAAAGGGATAGATTTATTTGGAGGATAGATGGAGGACAGATAGAGCTTGTCTGTCATGATTCATTGAATAGCTTCTCGTTTCCACTAAAACAAAACATTATAAATATTAAAAACTAAAACTTGTTGGTTTATCATTTATGCCACTTTATATTAAATATCAAAAACTATACATAAAGTACAAGATGATGTATGTCACTTTAGTGAACCTTATTTTATAGAATTGTTTGAAGTCACTCAAACTTCCAATATTTAAATAGTTTTTAATATCTATAATTATATATTTCATACTTCACATTTTTAGATATCTAATCATATTTTTACATATATACATTCATAAATATATATTATATTTATATAGACATCTCCAAGTGCCTGTCTCCTTTCTTTTAAATGATATACTGGTAGCAATACCCATCTCTCATAACAGTACCAGTATCCTGGAAACTATGGTGAATAGAGTGTTGTCCAAGTATTGATCAGAAAAATACAGCAATACCAACTGTAGTTCAACCAAGTTCTAGTAAACCAGTTGATACTTCATTACCTTCTCGTATAACCAGGAAGCCTAGATGGCTTACACAAACATTGCAAGAGACATAAAAACAAATAGGAGCACCGAAATAAAATATCCGAATGAGTCATTCCCCTAAGAATTTTCTAAGTTATGTTGCTTTGATGTCCTCCATCATTGATGCAGAGCCTTTTACTTTTGAGAAGGCATATTTAGAGCAGGTGTGACTAGATGCCATGGTAAAGGAGTATAACTCCATTATCCAAAACAATGTTTGGGAGATTGTACCAAGACAATATGGAAAATTACTATTAGTGATTGATTACAAGAGGTTGTACAAGGTGAAGCATGCAACAAATGGAGCATGCAACAAATGGAAGCATAGAGAAGACAAGGCCAAATTCATTGCACAAGGATTCTCTCAATGAGAAGGAGTTAACTACGATAAGACCTTTGCTCCAATTGCAAGATACCCTTCTGTAAGGGTGATTATGTCTATTGCATCTTATTTCAGAAGGTCTTTATATCAGATAGATGTAAAGATAGCTTTTTTGATTGGTAAAATAGATCAAGAACTATATATCAATCAGCCTAGGGCGTTTGAGGTGAATGGGTGAGAGACCCAGTACAGAAGTTGAAGAAAGCCTTATATAAGCTTAAACAAGCACCACATGCTTGGTATTCACAAATTGATGAATACTTGTTGAAGCTGGGCTTTACCAAAACTGTTGCAAATCCTAATATTTATTATCTATTTGATAAATCTAGTCATTTCATTTTAGTCTTGTAATTGAATGACTTGATCCTTACAAGTCACAATAAGAAGTTCATAGCATGGTGCACAAGGGAGTTGGCCTTCAAGTACAATATGAATGATATCAGCCTTATGCACTATTTTCTAGGTCTTAAGGTGTGGCAAGATACAAGATAAGTCTCCTAGGTCAAGAGAAATACACAATAAAGATTCTGAGGAAATTTTGGACGATGGATTATAAGCCCATTGCTACTCCAATGGTTCCAAATCTAAAGTTGAATATAGATTCAGAATCACATATGATGGATTCTAGTTTCTTTTGTGTACAGGCAGTTGATAGATTCCTTCATGTATTTGGTGAATACTTGACCTGATATTTGGCTTGCAATGAATACTTTGAGCCAATTCATGGTTGAGTCAAGGAAATTTCACTGGACTACTGCAAAACATGTGTTCAAATGTTTGAACTCAATTCATTACAAGTTAAGATATGATGGAGATGGAGAGCTAATGTTGCATAGTTTTGTGGATTCAAATTGGGCAGGAGATGCTAGTGCTAGGAAGAGTAATTCAGGTTTTTGTTTCGCCTTAAGGTCAGTTATAACATCTCAGTTCAGCAGGAAGCAAGTAGTAGTAGCACTGACTTCAACAGAGGCAAAATACATGACAGCCTACTCTGCTAGTTGTCAGGATATCTAGTTTTGCGCGTTGAGCAAAAATTATTGATCAGATGCTGATGCCAACAATAGTGTACTATGGAAATCAGAGTTGCATCAACACCTCTGAGAGCCTAATGTTTTATGATCACTCCAAGCATATAGACATTTAGTATAATTTCCCTAAAGACAGAGTTCAGAGGGGGGTAAGTATGTACCCTCAAATTTGCAGATTGTAAATATTTTGGCAAAGCCTCTAGTAAAAGGGAAAATTGAAATACTAAGGGAGAGACTGGGTTTGATGGAGAACACTTCATCGCAAAAGGCAGTGTTAGTTTTCAGCAACTTGGTTGTTGTTCTCCTTCAGCAACTTGGTTGTTGTTCTCAGCTGGGTGCAGAAATCAGCAGATTTTTTTTTTTTTTTTTCCTATCCTTGGTTGAGGCCAGGTCTTCTATTTAGCATGCAAACAATTTTCTTATATTTATATGGATTCTAAATATTAGCTATTGTTCTTATTTCTAGAACAAGGCACCTTTTGTCTCCTGCTTTAGCATTTTAGGACAAAACTTTTTTTCCTGAACATGGAGCTCCACTCAAATGGGTGTCTATAAAGCCTAGAACCTTCTCTTATTCTATAAAAAGAGACCCAAAGCACATAAATAAGAGAAAAGCAGAAAAGATAGAGAGAAAGCAGTTTTGAGTGCAATGTACATTTCAGTTTAATAGAATATAGATTTTTCAGTGTTTGCTTTTCATATTTTCAGCAATGAGTGTTTGCAAGTTATTGTACTAAGCTCTATTGTTTTGATTGAAATTATAATTTATATTAAAGGTTAAATTTCTGAGTGCAGAATATGTTTCCATGGTCTGAAAATTTAACATTCATTATACTTGAGATTATAATTGCTATATGTTGTACGTGTATTGCATAATATGCAAGTATGAAAAATTTTGGGTACCATTTTGGGGGTCGTAACATTTAGAAGATTATTTCTTTGATAGACAAGAATTTAGAAGAATGATTTAGATATTTGATTTGAGACACAAATATATTGACTCACTTGCTTTGGCTGCTTGATTATCCTGTTCTTCTGTGGGAAGAAATACCATTCCCACCCCTGTCTTGGCCTCATCTAAAGAAGGAAGTCCCTGTTTGTTGAACCAATCATTTAATAAAGACCATGGAATCCTGGTCATTAGCCCAGCACCGTCACCTGAGTCATTGTCTGCACTACATCCTCCACGATGTTCCATACAACCAAGCGCTGTGAGTGCATCCTGTATTATGCTATGAGAAGGACTATTCCGTAAGTTAGCAATAAATCCAACACCACAGGCCCCTCGTTCAGCCAATATATCCTCCAGCTTCACTGTCTGCATTAAACATCACTATCAATTAATAGCCACTAGCATTGAATTTAAACTGAAATACATAATGAAATATATCTAAAGTGAAAAATAAAAAGGCATTTTGAAATTATTAATCTGAACTTGAGATAGCACACATATGTTTCCTCTAGAATTTAGAAATGTAGATGAACCAAAAGTTCAATAACATCTAAAGTGATCTCAAGAAATGAGACCCCTATGAGAAAGGAACAAATGAAACGGAAATTCTGTATGTTAATGCAAAGAAACAAAAAGCATTCAATGGGACTGAGAAAAACCAATGCATAAGGTGCAGTCAACAAGGAAGCACATGAAAAATCTTACGGACAAAAAATGAAATGAAGACATTCATGTCCACAAATGAGCAAAAGTACATCAAATGGAATTGATACATTCATGTCCACAAATGAGCAAATGTACATCAAATGGAATCGATACATTCAGCTATGATGTAGATTAAGTTTGTAATGAATAGGAGTTCCATAATCTATTTAGGGGGGCAAGAATTGACAATTATAACTGGTCTGAATGAGGTGATTGATATACCAAATGAATATGAAATTGTGACACGGAAGATTCAGAAGAAATCAAAGGAAGAGGAGGTTTCAGAAGGATAGTTGTGATGGTATCCAAAAGTGATAGTGAAAGACAGTGGAGTAAAATATACATACTATAAGAAATATTTATCTCAAAGAGGGTGCTGAATTTGGATTGATTAGGTTTTTCTCACAGATAGGAATCATAAGATAATTCTTTGCTGTATAAGTACAACTGGCTTGATTATTTACCCAAGTAAAATGAATGAGCTATTATTAAATTGCAGCTTACAAGATCTGCAAGGCAATGGTAAGTTCACTTGTGGATTACTGACAGCTGTTGTCTAAGTTTCTTATATACAATAGAGAAGATCTGGACAAAACATAAATATATAGATCCATAGAGCTAAGTCACTAGATTCGAATTCGAATTCGAGTTCGGCAACATTGAAATTCGGATGAAATTCGACAAGGAAAAAATTCGAAAAGTTTAAAATTCGGATTACATTCACCTTATGTAATTTTTATTTTTATTTTTTTTATAAATATAAGTAATATATCCATACAATTGTCTAAGTAGTTTAACATTGATAGATAGATTTGAATCATTACAATTGTCTAAAAAGAATGCTAAGTTTTTTAAAATTAAACTTAAAAAATACAATAGTAATTTTATTATGTTTTAAAAAATTAAAATAAAAAATTAATATATATTTATTTTAGGTTTTATTAATTATTAATATAAGTTAATACAAATAAATATTTAATATTTCACATTTTATAAAATAATACAATATTAAAAGATTCAATTTAAATCTAGGCCTATGTGAATAAAATAATAAAATATTAAAACCTAAAATAAATCTAATATTAATAAAATAATAAAACCTAAAATAAATATTAAATCTAATATTAATAAAATAATAAAACCTAATATTAAATCTAATACCAATAAAATAATAAAACCTAAAATAAATAAAACATTACAATATTTAATTCGTGCAAATTCAAAACAAAACAATATTACAAAATAACAAATATGGAGCGACAATATCTTTCGAGCTTGCAGGACGGAGGCTTGCCAGAGCAGCTAGCAAGACACATTCTTTGCTTGCAGAATGAAACCTGACCACAATCTTTGCTTGCAGATTGAAACCCGCAACACAAAATGAAACGTGAAATACTCGTCAGTCGTCTGTTATTTGCGTGCCCTTCAAAACCAAAAAGAGATTTCTATCGAGTGTCAACCTTGAAGACCTGAAACTTGAAAGAGATTTCACCGACTGAGACTTGTGTGCCGTGCCATTAAAAATCAGAAAGAGATTTCGCCGCCGACAAACACACGTTATTTGGCGGAAGAGAGACGTTATTTATTAAAAAAAATCCGTCAAAAACCCTAAAAAAATCGCTTTTTGAAAATATTTTTTAATAAATTTTAAACCCTACGAATTTAATCGAACTTCATGCTTTTTTTAGAAATTCGACGAATTTCGAATTTCATGCCCAAAATTCGCTGAATACGGTGACTTAGACCACTAGAGTGTCCCATCTCTCCCATTCCCATTTTAAGGTGTACTGGGCCTACATTTTTCTACATTAGGTACATATTAATTGTCTTGGCTAACAGCCCAAAACACAGTAGCAAGCACCCAGCACTAGCTTTTTCTCTACATTCATAGGCTCATCGGTCATTCAGAGGAGCTTGGTTCAGCCTCAGATTGAGTCCAAGACACTCCTAATGGACTTTATCCTTTATTAGCCGCTTTATGGTAGCTGATGTTGATTCAATTGGTTCTTCTTGCCCAAGCCTTGCTATAGATATAAAGTTCCCATATAATTGCATTATTCAGCAATTCTTTGAGTACTGTAGTATGTGAAATCATTGTTATTGAAAAATGAGTGTCAATTCTGATTGCTATTAAAAGTACATTTGTACTTGAGTGTGTGTTTGTATTGGTCAACCAAACAATGCAATAAAAGTATATCTAGCTTATGTCCGTATATGTGAATGGTAATTTTGAAACTCATGCGAGTGATTCAACACCGGCAAATAGAGAGTGATAAAATAAAGAAAAACATAAGATGGGTATGGAGATCTCCGCAAATGTGATGAAAGAAGCACTTGCAAGATATTATCATACGTCAAATCCCAATTTCTAAATGGCTGTGGACATATTCTCCACACAATTAGGTAAGCTTAACATCTTGGAAGAGGGTCCATTTGCTGGTTATGAAGCATGGACAGAAGCCAGGCAAGATACAGAGATGACTACCTACTAGGAAAATTTGAGACAAGCACATAGATTTGCGCCATTGTGGCAGAAGAAACACTGATAGGATATTGATAAAAGTCAGATCCTAGTTTCTGAAATCGATGTGAACATAGTCTTCAAAAAATTCTGTTCATTTAATGTCTCATACAAGGGTATGTCTGATGGATGAATACAGTCATCAGGGAGGATATAGAACTGATTTCCTATACAAATCACAATATTAATCGAGGAACAAGATCCCCAATTCAGAAGAATAAGAAATGAAGAGTGTTAATTCAAATTCTAGATGAATAACAAATGGGGATATTTCACAAGTGCTTTTCACCAAAAGTGTATGCAGACATTGTGCACAAATGCAGACATGGCGACCATAAGGACAAGGACTGTCTGAAGTTAAAATCCCACAACTATGGTTGAAGTGTGTGATGATAAGGTGAAAGTGATTGCTATAAAACAAGCATCGAAAAAGAAGAAAGAGCTACACATGCTGGTAGAAAAACAGTGAATGAAGCTAAGATAGAAATCAGCAATCTAGAGATATTTTCTGTGTAAGAGAGACAACACCACTCAGTCCATTACATAAACAGAATCCTAAAATCAATCATGTCCAAAGTCCACCAAGTAGAGGAAGCTTGAAGAGAAAAAGGTGAATCTGCAAGTTGGCAAAAAGGAGAAAAAAAAACAGAAGGATTGTCTGCACTTGCACTATTAAATAGGTGATGTCATTCATACATGGCACTGCCAGTTAATTTATAACTTCATCGTCTACCTTAACTAATGGAATTGCAGTCACTTAAAATCTATGTTATACCAAGTTTCCAGGATGAGTACTGCAGGGAACAGGGGGGCATGTTTCAGGGATGGATTTTTTGGAGGCCATTTTAGGGGATGAAAGGGGACAGCTATTAAAAAATAAGCAAAAAAATTAATTTATAAGGAAATTTCAAATGATCATATGATAGCATTGATAAGGAAAACATCATTTACATTCCCATGTCCCTGGTACAGACACGTTCAAAAGGGCAGGGCATGTGTCCTCAGGGAACATTGCTTCAATAGCAAGTCCAGACATGGAAACTCTGACATTGGAAAGGGTGATAACAAATGAAATCAAAAGACTTAGTGGTACATCCATATGCTTTTTTGATAAACGGAGAATCTGAAGTGAACATACTTGCACAGAAATCTAGAAATAGTTCACAGAGGTGTCGTTGATACTGGCAACTTTTAGACTAAAAATGGCAAACCATTTACAAATTACACTTATTGGAGTCTTGCTGGATCAAAAAATTGTAATTACTAGAGGCCAATGATAATGGACTTTGTAATAATAAAAATGAAGCGATTTGCAGCATTACAATGTTATTCTATGACAACCAGACTAGAGCAGGTTACATGAATATGAGATGGGAAACATGCCGCTAAAATTATTAAGATAGGTTGTGCCTCCAGTTTCTAAGATAGCTTATGCTTGGATAATGATGGAAACAATCACGAATGAAGTTGTTGGAGAAGAGAGTAGATTTGGATTCTTAATAATCTCTTAAACTTAATGGAGTAGTAGTCTTGCGAAAGGATGAACGTTTACAGTATAATTGTTACTACTATAAGGACTGTCAATCGTCAAATCGGGGAATACAAAATGTTTTGCTCTGCCTATTAATACTGATCGACTCGGAATATGATGAAAAACAAAGCCTGGGTGCTCTGGAAAGAGAATCGTGCGTTATTTTATATAGAAACTAAAAGAGAAGACAGTAACTTTGTGCTGAAAGCTTCTATATTTTTTATAAAGAATAGTGTGTTTTTGTCATGTATTTCTCATCTTGATGTCGAAACATAGAATGTGAACACGCAGTTTTTTCTAGAACCTCCTAAAACTAAGCATGCGCTTTTGTTAATTGTCTTTTATCTGTTCTACCATCCTAACAAAATAGGGTAGGGAATTAAAGCTAACTTGAGAAAAGTCCATGGAAAGCGTTTAGTTGCCGAATTTTAATGGTTAATTTCAGTTCCACCAGAGAGAAGCTTGTATATTTGTGTGCAATTGGGTTCCTTGATTTCTGCTTCACTAGAAAGAAGCATGCATATTTGTGTGCAATTGGGCTCTTGATTTCAGTTCCACTAGAAAGAAGGTTGTATATTTGTGTGCAATTGGGCTCCTTTACGACATTACTTACCCGCGATTGGTGAGGTCGGAAGCTCGATTCTGATTGAGAACGCTCCACAGGAACACCGGTAGCCATGGCTGCAGAAGAGAGGCTCCTCAGCCGACATCCATCATACACCAAACTTCTTTTACCCGCCCATAACATTCTATAACTACAACTCTGCAATATTTTTACGGTTGGAGGGCATCTCCGTCTCTCGCTCCACGGTAACACTGCATGTTTCTGAAGCAAGAGAACGCCCGAAGCCGCCATGAGCACAGTGAATACGCTGCTATTCTATTCTAGTGCGAGCATCGCTCTCCCTGGTCTCTAATAAGAATGTGATTTTTGATTTTCCTCGTCAACGAATTAGTATATTCTATTTGCCTTTTAGTGGAGCCTATAGAGAATAGAGCAAGTCTTTCATCTCCCTTTCTAATCTATCAGTGAAAAACTTAACCAGGCGCACACCTGCTTGTTTTATCTTTTATTGGTGGTCTATATTAAATGTTTGAAGGGCTGTTTGGCTGGCTAATCTGGTAGGGCAAGACGACAGAAAAGGAGTGGATGTAAGCTTGTGGTTGATCATCATTCCAATCCTTTCTCATGCCTCATACGTAGCTGCCCAATTTGAACAAGGACTCTCTAATCTGTCAATTAAAAACTTGGCGTTTTTCTTAACCAGACGCACACCTGCTTGTTTTATCTTTTGTTAGTGGTCTATATTAAATATTAAATATTAAATATTTGAAGGGCTGGTGGGCTGGCTAATCCAAAAAAATAAAAGGAGTGGATGTAAAGTTGATCATCTTTCCAAGCCTCATAGATGTCCAACGTAAACAAGGTTACTCAAGGAGTCTTACTTAAACAAGGTTAGCAACTAAACTTTGAAGGAGATTAGCCATTCAAGGAGTCTTATCGCAACAAATTTTGCATATGCATGTCAATTATTATTATTTATTATTTAGTGGTGTATTCATATCTTAAGTTTTGTTTTTATTTGATGTTATTTTATATATATTTTATTTTATTTTATTTTTATTTTAGTTATATGGAGTTTATTATATTTATTATAGTTAGATTTTTATTATATTCATGTTTATATTTATATTATGTATTTCATTGTTATTTTAAGAATTGTATTTTTTAATTGTCAATCAATCTTAAAATGTTAAGTTCGATTTTATGGATTTCAGATTGATTTCAAATTCAAATTTCAAATTCTTATAATTTTTTACTACTTGTTGGGAGTCAATTTGGTATACAGTTATGCAATATGTTATGTCTAAGTATTTAATGGCATTCAGTGTATGATTAATTCACAATCAGTTATAGGAACATTTTGATTTGAAGTTTAAAAGGAACCCATAGCATCAAAATTTACATATAAGCACATGCATGTTTGAGAATGGTGTATTTGAATATTCATCCAATGCCATAAAGTTAGTTCATCAAAGAAGTTGACCTATAATAACTTGATCTTACTAATCTAACAACTTCCCCAAAAGTATTTTAAAATGTCCACATCCTTATGCAAATTTAGATATCAAAGGCTACAAATAATTTGTAAGTGACTAAAATTATAAAAGCATACATGCCAATCCAATGATGATTTGACAACTCAACTCATGACCCACATAATATGAAAAAATTCCCTCTCAAGTTGTTTGACCTTATGGAAGCATCTACTTAGTCTCTAGAACCCTCCCTAGCTTGTGTCTCATCCTCCCTAACCTTCCATCTTACTCACATACCTTCTCCATCTTACTCAATACCTTCTTGCTCCTCAAAAACTACATGTCTACCCCTTAAGTGGCAAGGTCACCTAGATGATTGACTCAAATCTCCTAAGTAAATTATGGGTCACTTGAGCTATTCATAGGTCACCCAAGTGGCATGCCCTAATAAAAGGGGTGATTTTTGTTGTTTTTATTGGTGCTTAATACTTCCAACTCTAGTTTTTTACAACTAATATCTATCCTAGTTTAGTCTTAATTGTAATCTTTTTCAATCCTTCAATCCGCCTTGTTGGGAATCTAATCCTATTTATACTTGCTCAAATGGATTCATAGAGACTCTTGTATTGCTTCTTGGTTTCCTCTTGGAAAAAAATTGCCTCTATTTTTATAGCAAATTCAGTAGGTTACAAGGTTAGTTCTTGAGGTTTCCAAGAAAAACTTTGAGATGTTCTTATAGCATCCATGCTCTATACAATCTTTAGGTTCTACAAATAGTCATTTTTGAAGCTTTAAATCTCCTAGAACAATAGTTACAATGCTATTTATCGTTTCCCCTTGATTCTAGTTTCATATTCCCTTTACTTGTTTATTAAGTAGAGTAATATAAACTAGAGACGAACAAGGATTATAAAAGCCAAACCATTGAAGACACGCGTGCCATGAGTATTTTCTTCGTCGTCTCAAGTTGTACATATCCTAAGTGTGAAGCTCTAATATTTATTTAAAGTTATTAGAGTAATTCATTTATGAAAAGTTGGAGTAGAATAGAAAATTAATTATCTCATTATCTTATTCAAATCTACAACACTTTTTTATAGTTCATAAATTTAGTGATTAAAATAGAGTAGTTAATTTTATTTAATTAGATTATTGTAGATCAAATTAAAATTATTGTTTCATTTCAACATAACATTCTTTCTAAATCAAACATTGTTTATTTGGAGGAAACACAAAAATGTAGATCACTCAATTATTTCTTGCATTTAAAAGGTGTATTTCAACATATTGTCAATAGATCATAATCACTCATTTTTTCATCTAAAATACATTCTCAAAATAAACATCAACTCAACTCATTATTCCTTACAATTTCAAGCTTCAAATCTCAAAGCTTAGAAAACAAACAAGTGACAAGTCCCTACGAACAAGATGAGACATGATAAACAAACAAAGAAATCAATAGACTATTTAAATCAAACATAAATATTAAACTAGCACACCAGTATCTCTTACCTATATCTTCTCTCTAGTATTAAGATCATGTGTTATTTTTAGAGAGGACTAGGTAGAGTATATCTTAAATGAGCTTAGAGAAACTCAACCAAACCTATAAGCAATTGACCAAGAGTAAGCTCATGTCTTGGAACAAATACAATTAGATAACCAAAGAAAATGAACTTTAGAGTGGTGGCTCTCCTAGAAGCATTTTTTTTAATACAGAAATGCCAATTAAATAATTTCCTCACCAACACTCAATAGGATCTTAACATAATCCACACGAAAAACATATAAATCCACACAATGATTAACATCATATAACACCTTTTCAGAGGTTGGCTAGAACACACCCTCATATTGCCACCAGCTCACCATGAATCAACATTACCATCCATCACCAAGCACTCCTACTTCATGAAGAGAGTGATCAAATTAACACCAGAACTCCCCACATACAAATATTATTTCCACCTTTAGGATACTCCCTCATGAAGAGTGCAGTCCACTATACATTGATCCATTCCACTAGTTTATAGTGATCTATCTACATGCAACCCACACACGAGAATTGTATGTGTCACCCCATTTCCAACTCATACACAATAGTGATGATCAAATTCAAAGTAGCACATAATTAGGTTATAAAAATATATATTATCAAAAATGGTTTTATAGGTTGCAATTAATCTCACACATTACATCATTTTCACAACACTTGAATTTGACCTCAAGTGGCTTAGATTTAATCCACTAATGTTTTTCGAATTGTGTAGAGCAAAGACATTCATCAAATTGCAAGCATTTATTTTTATACCCAGACAACTAAATAATGCATGGCATCAATATTTCCTTTGTCAAATTATTCTCAAACTAAGTGTCCTGTCCATGAGCATTTAATTCTTAAGATAACATTAAAAAAATTTAATTCCTAGCTCATCTTTGTTAATTAAATCTAGGTTAATTTGTAATTGATTATATGTGTTTATTTGATTAGCCTAGATTTGCAAAAAAGGGAATTTTCACTAATGCATTTTTGGTGAACTTGTCTAATCTTACTAAAAGAAAAGAAATGGAGACTATCTTTTGTTTTGTATGACTAGCCTTTAAATCAAATTCAAATAAAGCATTCAACACACCATTTTCAAATTTGATCTAAGGGAAGCAAATATAACAATTTGGGGCTCACAAAAGGCTAGATATTGTATGCATGCAGATGAAATAAATAAAATGGAAATAAATTAAGTTCAATTCAACACTCAAATAAAATACATGCAAACCTTCGATTGAGCTAAATATAAAGTTTTTTTCTCATTTGTGATATGGATGCTCAATTCACCAACATAAAATTAACATTGTCATATTGACAAAATGATAGAATTTTAATGTAAAATTAAGTATTTGATGAATGATGAGAGATGGATTTGATTTATAAATTCGAAAGAGATTTTGATGAATGGCTAAGATTCAATCTAGAACTTGAGATCTAATCCTTGATTTTGAGGACCAATGAGGAGATGTGACATGTATAGAAGACTTGCACATCATTTTAATTTTTAATTATAATACTTATAATTTTTTAACTCACTTTGACTAGGGAGTTAACAAATTTTATTGATGAGTCAATGCCTACAAAGGATTTACTAAGTGCATGGGAGAATCAAGGAGAGTTGACTATTTCATGGAATAGTTAATTGATTGCATGGAACAGTTAACGAATTGCATGGGATGGTCAATTGATTGTATGGATGAGTGAAGTGGATTTGATTGATGAGTTGGACTAGGAGTAAGTTTGAGAAAACTGAGTAGGATAGATAATCAACCAGGTGAGGTAAAATTGAACAATTTAATAATTACGCCAAGAGGCGTAAGCCTACAATGGCAGCACGACCTCTATAGGAGGCCAATAGAAGTAACAATGTAAGAAAAAAGAAACCGTTTGTATTCTGCATGCATGCATGCGTGTCTAAAATGTTTGGAAACCCTTTTTTGCTGCGATTGTTAATGGGAAGAGTGGAAGAGATAGCCGAAGAGTCACCATATTAAACTGCGGATAGTGGAGGAGCGAAAAAGTGCCATAAATAAAGTAGTTGCATTGAATTCTTTATTTCGTTTGCTTTGCATTCAAGTTCAGTGGAAATAGTCTTAGCAAAGGAAGAAAGGAAAGCATCGACCATTAGCAGAGAGAGAGAATTGCAGAGGTATGTTATAGATGATTTTTACAGAGCTTCACTTGGTTATGCAAGCTTTAGTCATGGTTTAATCTATGATGGATTGATGATTTTCGTGTTGCATATTACTGCAGATAAGATCCAGATCCAGGCCAGAGCATCTTCAAGAGGAAAGGTTACCTTTCATTCTAGGTATGAGTTGATGGCGAAAACTCAGATCAATGCATGTCTGTGTGACAATTCAAATCCATTCTAAAAACATGCATCATTTCTTTCTTGATGAGTATCCGGGTCTGTCACAATATTCTTTTGAGGTACCCGATCATCTGGGAACACAACCGTTATAGTATACAATTTTACCATGAAATGATACTGTCATTTATTCTGAATTGTATTTCTAATTAAATGCATTAAGGAGTCGAGTAGTTGGTCTTTTGTTCCTGGCAATGTAATCGGTGCACACTTGTATTTACCGATTCTCACTTATGAGATTGTTGAGCACGGAAGTATGAATCACTTAATAACAACTTCATGTAATTACAGTATGGTATGGTTGGGATGATGTTGGCTATTACGTTTGTAACCGATGCAATGATGTTTTTCCTCCTTTAAATGTTCTAAGTTTAAACATTCATTGCATGCATATGAGTTTATTACTGGCTATTAATATTATCTCAGACTATGTACTCCTTTATGTTAGTGCGCCCCCATCTAGCCTTGGCCGAGTCGTTACACTTTGTTGATACACTGAAGAAGGGACAAATCAAAGGTAGGGGTTTTGAATGACCAACATCCCTATTTGACGGTGGAAGGTTCCAAATGCACTCGGGGTGGGTTGGGAGGAGAGGAGTTGGGTAGGTTATTAGCTTAAGTGTAGTGTTGGTGCCTACCATTTAATTATGTTTTTCTTCTTTCGAGAATTTTACCAAGATATATATGTTAAATAAAATGCTTTCTCAATGAGTGGTGTTATCTTTTGTATTTGAATAAAATTGAAATGTTGATGCCTAATAGCATTTTGTTTACCACTATAACAATGAGTATTTTTCTAGGGTTAGCAATATCACATGCAGAACATAAAAACCCAAAGCAATAACGAAGTGCAAAGGAATAGATGAAACAATCTCACTAGATATCTTCATCCTCCATGACTGACCTCCATTACACCTTCTCAACTTGTTGAAATATGTTGTTGCCCTCATATTTATGATGAGCAAACTAATGACAATGACAAGCCCTAAGCAAATGTTGAAGGATTTTAAGTGACTATATGCAAGAATGCAAGATGAAGAAATTAAAGGACTAAGAGATATGAGACCTGCAAGATATCTATTATGAGTTATCTATATTATGAAGACAAAATTGACATTTTATAGAAAATGCAATTTTGTATGGATGAATGAGATTAAAGATTGATAAGTGCCCTAGAATCTATGGACAAGATTCAATATAACAACCCACAATTAGGGTTAGGGCAACATTAGGTTAAATTCGAAATGAATGGACAAGACTGATTTTTAGAAAATCAAATCAATGGCTGAGAATGCATGTGACAAGAGATTTTGGGCACACAAACCGAAGTTGCTGGATAATCAAAAAATAATTTTAAATAATTTGATTCAAGAGGGGATGTTGACTTTTTGAATTAAAATTTATTTTAATTCAAAAGGGGTGGGGTCATGTGATAGTAAATAATTTAAATTGAATTATTTACTAAAAGAGGGAATTTATAAAGTGGGACTTATTTTAAATAAATAATATTTATTTAAAATGAGCACAATAAAAGAGGAGAAATTAAATAATAAAATTATTTAATTTAGGTGGTGGGACTTATTTTAAATAAATAAATTTTATTTAAAATGAGCAAGCAAAGTTATTTAATTTAGGTGGAAATTAAATAATAAAGATATTATTTAATTATAGAAGAATTTGACAAAGGGAACCTTTTAAATTAAATATAATTATTTAATTCAAAATTCAGGAGAGTGGACCAAATTAAATAAATGAAATTTATTTAATTTAGGAGAAAAGAGGCTAATGAATAATTAAATAATTAAACATAATTATTTAATTATAGTGGAAAGTGGGCAAAGATTAAATAAATAAGAATTTATTTAATTTTAGAAAGAAGAGGACTTAAATAGTGACATAATTAAATAAATAGATAAAATTATTTATTTAATCTTGGAAGAGATAATGGACAATAATAATTAAATAAATTAAGAAATTTATTTAATTATAGGAAGACATTAGACAATTAGTGACACATTAAATAAATAATTAAAATTTATTTGTTTAATAATTATGAAGAATAAACAGATATGAATTAATTAAATAATTATGAATTATTTAATTAATAGTCGAAAGTGAGTCAAGGACATAATTAAAATGTCTTAATTATGCTAGGAAGAAAAAGATTGAAAATAGAGCTTGGAGGCCTAAGTCATTTTTATGTGTCTACAACTACAAATGATAGATTTGTTTAAATCATGCTACACTAAATTAGAGTAGGACAAATTATTAAAGAAATGATTCATATAATTATTTATTGAATCTAATGTTTGAAAAGGAATATGACTACAAAACACATTTCATTGCATTACATATTATTCTTTAAATTTTTAGTTCTTTATTAGATAATTTAAAAGATTCACTTAAAATGGCCTTAAAAAAATATTTTTATAAGATTTGGTCATATAAAAAAACAAGAAAAATGAGTTGTAATGCTAATGTTGGAAGTAATCTATGACTTTTTATTATTACTACACTACAACTTCTATACAAAAAATTATTTTACAAATAGAAAGAAAACCATATTGCAAGGCATTTTCAACTACATACTTTCCTATTTATGATTCATAACACTAAATTTTAGCATAGGCTCTTTGTCCATTCATCAATTAAAATTAATTAAACAACCAATTGTTGAGTTACTCACAACATTATGAAGATCTAAAAATACTTATAATTTAGACATACTACAAGTATCTCAAAGAGAAGCAATCCTTAAAGAAGCATTCCAAAAGGAAAAAATGAGATTTCACATGGTGATTTATCTAATTTGACCATAATCATTTAATGCAAATAATATTATAGTTTAATTGCTAAATATTTTACAAATTTTACAAATATTTTCTTATGTTCTAATAAGATTGAGCAATGTGAATATATTTTCCACATCAAAGCCTCATAAAATCATGTTAATCCTTCAAGATCATTCTTGAATTTTGATGACTTCTGAATACCATTTATTAATACAAGATAGCTACATCTTTAAACTGTAATTTGGATTAAATTTTTCTATTTAAATATTTAAACAAAAGTTTAGTCAAAAGACAATTAAAAAAAAAAAAAAATCTTATAAAAAAAATTGAAAAATAATTAAAGGACATATAAAGAGGCATTATGCCTATAGAAACTAGATCCTTAAGACTTTAAGCTACATCTCAATCCTCTTCTACATTTTTCTTTTCAATAACTAATTTGACAATCAATGAAGAATTTCACAAATTAACTTAATATGGGAAAGAATCCAACACTTGACCATCTTCCAACAATAATTATGATTAATAGACTTAAGAGTAAGATTATGGTTAATTAAGGTTAAAGTTAGGACTAGGTTGGGATTTAATTAGGGTTAGGCTAGGGTTTTACTTATGATTATAGTTAGGGTTAGGGTTCAAGTAGACTTAGGGTTAGGATTATTATAATTTTAAATTCATCAAAATTATAGTTAGGGTTAGGGTTAAAGATAGAATTGGAATTAGAGTTACAATTAGGGTTAGAAATAGAATTAAGATTAGTGTTGCAATTAGTGTTAGGATTAGGGTTAGGGTTAGGGTTAGAGATAGAATTAAGATTAGGATTGGGGTTGAGATTTATGTTAGGATTATGATTATGATTAGGCTTACGATTAGGGTTAGAGCTAGGGTTAGGATTAGGTTAGTGTTAGGGTTAGATATAGAATTAGGATCAAGATTAGAAATAGAACCAGAATTAGGGTTCGAGTTAGGGATAATATTAGGGTTAGGGTTAGGCATAAAGATAAAATTAGGGTTGGGGTTACCATTATAAATACGGTTATGATTAGGGTGATGGTTAGAGATAGGGTAAATATTAGGACCTAAAGGTTAGGGTTAGAGATAGAATTAGGTTTAGGGATGAGGTTTTTGTTATGATTAGGTTTAGGGTTAGGGTTTTGGCTACAGATAGAATGAAGAATAGGGTTAGATTACAATTAGAGATAGAATTAGGGTTAGGGTTAGGATTAGTTGGAGTTAGGTTAGAGATACAACCAACATTAGGGCTAGGGTTAGGGTTAGAGATAGAATTAGGATTAGGATTGAGGTTTCTATGAGGAGAGCAATGTCTTTCAAAGTTAGGGTTAGAGTTCAATTAGAGTTAGGATAATGACACAATGAGGGTTAGGCTTCAAATAGACTTAAGATGGTTTAATTAGGGTGAAGGTTAGAGTTAGGGCTATGATGGAGTCAACATTAGATTAATTAGGGTTAGGTTTAGGATTTGGATTAGGGTTAGGGTTACATATAGAATTAGGGTTAGGGTTATAATTAAGGTTAGGGTTAGGGTTAGAAATGGGGTTAGGATTAGGGTTTAGGTTAGTGATATAAATAGAATTAGGATTAGGGTTGTGGTTTGTGTTCAGATTAGGGTTAGGGTTAGGGTTAGGGTTAGGATTAGTCTTAGGCTTAGAGATAGTGTAAGATTAGGGTTAAATATAAATTTAGAATTAGGCTTAGGGTTCAGATTCAGGATCAAGTTCAATTAGAGTTAGGGTTAGGGTTAGGATTAGGATTGAGGGTTTTGTGAGGGGAGAAATGCCTTTCAAAGTTAGGGCTAGAGTTCAATTAGAGTTATAGGGTTATGGCACAATTAGGGTTAGGGTTCAAATACACTTAAGATAGTTTAATTAGGGTTAGGTTATGATGGAGGTAACATTAAATTAATTAGGGTTAGGGTTAGGATTAGGGTTAGAGTTGAAGTTTTTGTTATGATTGGGTTTAGGGTTAGGGTTTTGGTTAGAGATAGAGTGAAGATTAAGGTTAGGTTACAATTAGAGATAGAATTAGGGTTAGGGTTAGGATTAGTTGGGGTTAGGTTAGAGATAGGTCCAAGATTACGATTAGGGTTAGGGTTAGAGATAAAATTAGTATTAGGATTGAGGTTTGTGTGAGGAGAAAAATGTCTTTCAAAGTTAGGGCTAGAGTTCAATTAGAGTTAGTGTTATGGCACAATTAGGGTTAGGGTTCAAATAGATTTAAGATGGTTTAATTAGGGTTAGGGTTATGATGGATCCAACATTAAATCAATTAGGGTTAGGGTTAGGATTGGGATTAGGGTTATGTTAGAGATATAATTAGGATTAGGGTTGGGTTAGCATTAGGATTAGGGTTAGGGTTAGGGTTAGAGATAAGGTCAAGATTAGGGTTAGGGTTAGGGATAAAATTAGGATTAGGGTTAGGGTTTGAGTAAGGATTAGGGTTAGGGTTAGAGATTAGGTTAGGATTGGGGTTAATTTTAGAGATAGAATTAGGATTAGGGTTAGGGTTGGGGTTAGGACTAGAGATAGGGTTAGGATTAGAGATAGGGTTAGGATTAGGGATAGGGTTTTTGTTATAGATAGAAATAAAGTTAGGATTAGTGTTAGGTTTTGTGTTAGGATTAGGTTTAGGGTTAGAGACAATGTAAAAATTAGGGTTAGTTTTATGGTTAAAGATATCTAATTAGGATTAGGGTTACAATTAGGGTTAGAAATAGAATTAGGATTAGTGTTATAGTTAGGGTTAGGATTAGGGTTAGGGTTAGGGTTAGAGATAGAATTAGGATTAGTTAATAATTTTTATATATGTTAACACCAACCTAACCCTACCACTCATCTTAAACATAATCCTAAACCTAGCCCTATTCATAATGATAACACTAATGTAATCGTAATCATAACCCTAACCCTAACCATAATATCATAAATTTAATCTAACCATAATATCATAAATTTAACCTAATTCTAACCCTAACCCTTACCCTAAACCTATCCCTAACTCTAACCCTAATCCTATGTTCAATAAAATTCCTAAACCATAATCCTAACCATAAACCTATCCCTAACCCTAACCATGTAACTAAAACACTAACTATAATTGTTAACCTATCCTTAAACCATAAACCATAATACTGACCCTAACCTTAACCAATAAAATAGTATTATTGATAATACTAACATAATATATAATATAATAATATTAATATTATCATTTAATAGTATCAATTATATTAACATTAGTCGAGGCATATTTTTTCATTAATTAAAAAAAAATATATATATATATATATTAACACTAAACCCTAACTCTAATCATAACCCAAAATATATTAATTTATTCAATGTGTTACGCATGCTGCGACTGCTACTAGCTTATCTATCTTAATATATTAAGATGTATATATTATATGTCGAGAGATATCATTTTCGAGGCATGTTTTTAAAATTCAAAACAGCAAAAAGAAAAAAATAATATATTAAGATGTATATATTATACGCCGAGAGATATCATTTTCGAGGAATGTTTTTTAAATTCAAAAAAGCAAAAAGAAAAAAAAATACGCCTCAAAAATGATATCTCTTGGCATATAATATATACATCTTAATATACTGAGATAGATAAGCTAGTTAATTAATTGATTTATTGGTACACATAAGGTGAAAATTAATATTAAATTAATTATTAATAGATAATGTGGATAATAAATAATTAAATGAATAAATATGTAGATAATTATGAATAAGTAATTTATTAAATGGATGAATACTATTAGTCAAATTTAATTAAATAATTTAGGACTTATTTAATTAAACTATTAAGTGTTAGGAGTCTTGGGTGACAAGGTGATGATGTGCACATGTCCTGGGAGATGACATGATGAATGAATAAATTAGATGATGATTGGATGAAATCATAAACTAGGAGATGAATGAATAAATCAATTTATTTGATAGAATGATTAGATAATAAGGTGAGGACAACATTTTTTTAAGCGCTTACATTTTTCTACTATTAGAGATGATGTTCAAAGTAACATTATTTCAAAGAAAAGAAAAGTAGATATGAATAAATGGATGATTTGTGAAGAAAACGATGATATTCCCCAATCATGAGGAGGAAATGATGAAATATTGAATGATGAGATGATGATGCCTCATAAAGAGATAATTTTTTCAAGAATCGACATGAGTGAGCTATCGAATGATGAAGAGATGGAAGCAAGAAAAGTGAATATATGAAATGATGAGATGAATTGAACACAATGGACGAAGAGATATGGAGAAATATATTATTTGGAATGTTGTATTATGATAGCATACGAAGAGAAACCTTATTTTGGTATAGTAATGGTGTTGGTGTAAATAGGTGTTTTACCCATCTAAGTCCTATTTACATGTTAAGTCCGCTTAGGTCCTAGGAGAGAATCTTTCTAGTTAGCATTAATCAGGAGGGAATATTTCTAGTTAAGCATTAGTTTTCACTTATATTTTGGCATTTACTGCTTGTGTCCTAAGTCATTTAACATTTGCTGGGGTACTTGTCTCATTATACAAGTGTTAAGATCTTGTCTAATCTTATCTCACCTTTTGCCTTTATAATCAAGGCATCATTTGTACATCATTAGAAAATTTAGTTCAGTAAGTCCAATGTATCACTACAATCTTGAGTATTGCATATTGGCCATATCTTACATCCATTATTGTGATTTCATGTTCTTGATTTTCTCTCTTGTAGAAGGTTGTTTTTGGTTTTTCCAGGTGATCCTGTAGGCTTGAATCCTTGAGTGACTCTAACAAATAGATGTAATGCACCAAGGTATATAAGACCAAGGTGATAATATATCTAATGCATGGACTGACACTCAAGAAAACAACAAATAGGATGCCCTAGCACTCTCAAGGTGTTTGATGCACTTGTTGGGTATGTGTGGTGACAACCATCAGACACAAAGAGGAGTTCCCATCACATCTCAAGATAAGAGACCTTTTGGTGGGTCATGTGAGAGAAAATCCAACAAAGATGGAACATAGAAAAAAATGGCCATACCCCAATGTATACTAGTCAAAGAACACCATGATTAGGCATAGTATGGGTCAAAAATATTTATCAAAATATCAAAAGATAAATTAAATACGTAAAAAATCAACTATAAAAATATAATAGTATAACCTCTTGACAAGGTGCCAATAGGATAAATCAATGATTGTTATGCCTTATGTGGGGGAGGATGCATCATTAAAATAAAATGATGAATGAAATATCAAATTCCAATGTTTGGAAAATGATGTGTTGAGTATATGTTATCGAGTTTGATGTTTAGTTTTTTATTTATCATTAAAAGCATAATATTTCAAGTGTATATATTTGTGGATATTGAAGCACATGTTTTTTGTTTGATTGGTTTGTTGATGGAAAGAAGACGATGACAATGATAATGATAAAAAATATGAAAGAGAAAGGATGAAATTAATAAGATGATGATGATGATATTAATGAGCATTGAAGGAGGATGAGAATGGATGGATGTCAAAGAACCACTTAATATTTTCTCTCTAGCCAAGCTAAAATTAATTGATTAGTTGATCGATGATAGTAATAAGGTTGTCGACGATAAAAATAATGTGAGGATTGTGTTGTTAGTGATAAGAACAACACAAAGATTGGGAAGGATATATCTTGATGATGATAGTTTGGATAAAAATGGATCAATATTTCTAGCAATCCTAGGATCAAAAACTATTAGATGGTTTATATATGAGATGATGTTTGATTACATGGAAAGATGGTATTGATTGGGATTTTCGAGAGTGTGGGTAATGGAGGATAGTTTAATAAAAAATATTATTAATGGGATTGTGGAAAATGATCAATATTTTTTTAAAGGTAACTAGACCACTAAGTGAGCTAGAAGACATACATCATGATTTATTTTAGAGCATGATGTAATCACCTACCCCCGGTTTCTAACAAGTTATGGGGATGAATGGACTAGTGTGATGGAAATGGATAGGTGGAGGATGGGGAGGATGACTATTATGGAATTAGATTAGGATAAGGGATTTGACTTTTGTGGACTATATTGCAATGGGATAACATGTTCTATCCAAGACAATGGTTTTGGTAGTGTTACATAGGTGATGATATGGCATTAAATGGTATATGGTAAAAAAGGATGACCATGTAAATATTTTTACAAAAGCATGGTTTGAAGTTTGTGCCCCTAATTTATGTCAAGATCAAGGTGGATAGGGAAGATTGATATAAATGATACGGACAAGATGAATAGTGATGTCAGGATAAAATAGAATGATGGATGAGACAACATCCTCCCAATTGAAATGGTACACATTGATAATTATTTTCACACATGACACACAAAAATAGGTTTTCATCACGGTACTTGTCTAAAGTTCCATAAGAATGGTTTTTTGTATTGGACATATTATTTCTCTTTAATTTTTTCTCTTTTTTTGTGTTTTATGATTTTGAATGATCGTCAATTATGCTAGTTGACTTGATGGTGTTGATGTAGATGTTGTTATCATGATAAGTCAATAATGACCTATACAGAGGAGCTACCTTGTTAAGATCATGGAACTTGTATATAAACTGTGTACAAATGTTATTATTATTCTTGTTGATACTAGGGTTGGCCTTATCTACATGCACACATCATGATAGAGTGTGATTATAGTTCTTACGATAAAGTGTTGATGCCAAGACACAGTGAATGTGATTTAAGATTTTTGGATTTTAGGTGAGATGAATTGTAATAGGAGATATGAGATGTCGATGGATTATTTGGCATGTTAAATGCAGGATTTTTTATTTTCTAAATCTGAGATGGTGGATGGTGGAGTGTGGATGTTGAATTGTGAGAGTGTTTGCGACCAACAATTTGATACACCTTACATGTTGGTATCGAAGATTGTTTTGAAGGAGGTAGACACTTGTGATTGGTGGGAAGCCTTTTACTGAACACTTGATAGATAATTCCAAACAAGTGACAAGTACCTCGCTTCAAACATAAACTAGCACACCAGTATCTCTTACATATATCTTCTCTCTAGTATTAAGATCATGTGTCCTTCTTAGAGAGGACTAGGTAGAGTATATCTTAAATGATCTTAGAGCAACTCAACCAAGCCTATAAGCAATTGACCAAGAGTAAGCTCGTGTCTTGGAACAAATACAATTAGATAACCAAAGAAAATGAACTTTAGAGAGGTGTCTCTCCTAGAAGCATTTTTTTAAATACAAAAATACCAATTAAATAATTTCCTCACCAACACTCAATAGGATCTTAACATAGTCCACACAAAAAACATATAAATACACACAATAATTAACATCATATAACACCTTTTCAGAGGTTGGCTAGAACACACCCTCATATTGCCACCAACACACCATGAATCAACATTACCATCCATCACCAAGCACTCCTACTTCATGAAGAGAGTGATCAAATTAACACCAGAACTCCCCACATACAAATATTATTTCCACCTTTAGGATACTATCTCATGAAGAGTGTAGTCCACTATACATTGATCCATTCCACTAGTTTATAGTGATCTATCTACATGCAACCCACACACGAGAATTGTATGTGTCACCCCATTTCCAACTCATACACAATAGTGATGATCAAATTCAAAGTAGCACATAATTAGGTTATAAAAATATATATTATAAAAATGGTTTTATAGGTTGCAATTCATCCCACACATTACATCATTTTCACAACACTTGAATTTGACCTCAAATAGCTTAGCTTTAATCCACTAATGCTTTTCGAACTGTGTAGATGTAGCACCCCTCTATTTTGCTTTTTTGATCGGACAGTGTTCTTCTTCGTTATGTTGTGTTTTCTATTAGTACTATGACTATGGTACTTGGTTACTATTTGATTGCTAATTGTAAAGCGATGTGATGTTATATTTTGATGTGATGGCATTTTATTCTGATTTTATCATTATGACATGTTTTA
Source organism: Sequoiadendron giganteum (assembly GCA_007115665.2). NCBI lineage: Eukaryota > Viridiplantae > Streptophyta > Pinopsida > Cupressales > Cupressaceae > Sequoiadendron > Sequoiadendron giganteum. The sequence continues at coordinate 365,962,851 of CM021109.1, forward strand.
GATTAGCATAGAGAATATTTGAATTAATGTTGTTTTATGCCTTTGATTAGATTATTGATGTTAGATTCATCAGTTTTTTAACACTTTATTGGTGAAGGGGATGAAATTGCACCACTCACTTATGAGTGCCCTGCGATTCTGTGATTCCCTCTTCACGGTGTGTTTTATTATGATATATATGCATGTTCGATATACTCTTTGTTTGCAGGTTTACAGCTACATGACATCAACTCCACCTGGTTACGCAGGTTTGAGCGTGTCCATTGCCCAACGATATTAGATTGGGAGATAGTAGCTAGGTTTTTCATGTCAAGTCATCACCCTGGTCATAGTGTGTCGTTGGTTTTAAGTTGGGTTCGGTTGTTTTAACGTTATTCAATTTCACCTTGATATTATTCAATTGCAAGTTGAAAAAGTGTAAATAATGGCATTATGTATTTAAGTTGTTTATTAAATTAATCTGGTTATTATGTTAGAAGATGCTATTTAATTGATTAATTAATTAATTTAATTTAATTAATAAAATTATGTAATCTTCGATTATATTTATTTTATTGAATTTATTAAATTAATTGAATTGAATTAAGTTATTTTTTAAGAGTTGATAGATATTTTAATTGAAAATTGAAAAAAGGTTTTAATTTGCATTTTTGAAAAAAATTTGAATGCAAAAAGAATTTTGGAAGATATTTTATATTTTGTTTTGAAAAATTTATGTTGGTGGTTGAAAGAGATATTTTTTATTTTCGTAGAGTTTTTTTGGCTACAACCATGAAAATTGAAAAAAAAAGGAGAGGAGGAAGGAGAAGGATTATGGTTTTGGATTTTGATTTTGGAGAAGCTAAGTTGGATTGCTTGGAAGGAGCTTGAAACTGCGGAGGAGGCTTTGCACCATTTTTCACCCTCTCAAGCTTTTGGAAACTAGGTTCATGATGTTTAAATTTATTTCATTTTTGAAATGATTCATAATTTTATATGTTGTTGCAAAAACAAACTTTGTTTAGATTGAAAGAAGAAAAAACCCATGTGAAATCTTGTATGAAATTGAAGAAAACCTCTGTATGCAAACTGTTTTTCTCAAAAAAATTGCATACCTGGATGTAAATGATCATTTTTAGAAATTATTTGCTCAACTGGTTCTGTAAATTTCTTAAAACTGTATATAAATATATATATACATATATGTATATATATATAAATATATATATATATATATATATATATATATATATATATATATATATATATATATTTATATATTTATATTTTGTTTTAGGGAAGTGGTTGTTTAAATAAAACAAAAAAATATCCCTGTCAAAATATGCGGATTTCGAAATCCATAGGGGTTTCAAAGTATATTTTTTGATATAAATTTTTTTCTTTTAAAAGGAAGTTTGTGGGGGCGTGGCGGGGGTTGTAGGGGGCTCACCCCATAGCCACCCCATGGGAGGCGTTGTGGGAGAGCCGCACCCATCGCCACCCATAGCACCACCGCCCACATACATGGTGGGTCGATTGTGCTAAGCACAATCGCGCCTCCATGTATGGGGTCGGTTGTGCCAAGCATAACTGCCTCCCCATACATGGGGTCGACTGTGCGTTAACACACAACCGCCCACCAAATACGCAGCGCGCAGATCAAAAAACGTATGCGGGTTGACTCTTCAAATTCATTTTTTTTATATAAAATATAATATTTTATTTTATATTTTATAATATTAAAATGTTAAAATATATATTATATATATGTATATTTATGTATATATATTTATATATATTATTATTATATTATGGTTTTGGAAATTAAGATAATATAATATGTTTAATATATATATAAAAATATTTAAATATATATATTTAACTGGTGATTTAAATAATGTCATGTGTTAAATGTAATTGGAGGATTTTAAACTAATATGTTAATAGTCGAGTTATTGGTTTTATTTTAAAATAATATATTTTGATAGAACAAATATTGGATTTAAAAGTAATATGTTTAATAGACGAATTAATTGATTTTTTTTAAATGATTTATTTTGAAAAGAAGAAATGGTTATTTTAAAATGATATATTCAGATTAGAAGAAGTAACTGTTTTTCTTTTATTATTATTAATTAAAAGAAATTAAAGAATTAAATATTTGGTTTAAATTTCATCCTTCGTCTGAAAGAGACATTAGTAAATTAGTTTTATTAAGGTAATAAACTACTGAATTTTATTAAAGGAAGTAGATTTAGGAAATCCAAAAGTAGATTTAATTCCTGTTTAATTGCTCTTTTAAATATAAATTTATTTTGTTTTCGCTTTGGGGGAAATTGATTAGAAGGGTTAATAAGTCTTCTAGATGGAGTTTTTAATTATTTGGGGTTGTTGTATAATGATAGTCAACCTTTGAATTGCCTTGGGTAGTGCGTATGGTTGTATCCAGTTAAGTAACCGGTTATCACAAACGAGGGTGTGTTAACTTTATGTTGTGGGCAGGGATTTAATATCCTTAGGTCGCACTAGTTTACCCTTGGGTTGTGGAGTTGTTCCACGTGTTGTCTTAGAGGAGTGGCTTGCAATGAGGGTTGGCACACAAAGTGGTGCCAGGGTAACTCATTGTGAGTTAGTTAATCTACTGATAATGTAAATAAACTTATTAGAAGAATAGGTAGTATTAAACACTTAATAAGAATAATTGTGCCTCACTCATGGATGCAAGGGCTTGTATAGGCTTGGCATGGAACGAGAAGGCCTGGAATGGCAAGATTGTTATCTTGTCTCTACGAGAGATAATTGATTTCGTATTGGTTTGCATGAGGGGTCGGGATTCATTAGAGGTTTCTAGGAGATCCCGAGATGGGGGTCAGGGCCTAAGAAGACATACCAGGATATCCCATGTAGCATTGTGATGACACTTCTCTTAAGTCAACAATATGTTTGTATCAGTGATGCAATTGATTAATTAACTCTGGAAGCAATGTAACCATTGTGTTAGTGATGTATTTGTATTTGATTAAGTTTAGTTATGTTTTAGCTTGTCTCTATGTTACCCATTTTTCACTTACAACTCAAATCAAGTTGAGCTTCTTGGTTAAATATAAAAAACAAAAAAAACAAAAAAAGGTGCATTTCATATTAGTCTTCCCTATATTGCATTCAGGTGTATAAACATAAGAATCAAGAAGCTTTTATTTTTCAGTAATGGATTGTTGCATCTATACAAATGTATATAATATTGAAAAGATTTACATAAAATTGCTAAAAGAAAGCCTTTATTGATTCAAAGGTTAAAATCTATCTCACACAAGCCGTGAGATATAGCTTGTCCCATGTGCATAAAATGCAATTTATACAAGAATGGATTGAAAGAGAATAAAAGATACATATATAGGGAGGGAGGCTGGTCATTGCCTGATGACTGGTTTAAGTTTATCGTCTTGCGTGATCCTCAGCTCCAGGTTGCTTGTTTTGTGTCCTCTGCAACTCTCAGTCTTCATATCTTGCACTGGAAATAATTGCAATGGTTAGAGCAGAGCTCTAAACAATGACAGTCTCCAATCCTACATACATATTCACCCACTAATGTATAGACTGTCTTTTGCATGCATCAGACAAGCTATAAGTCACTTTTGTCCAGTGAAGAGAGAGAAAAGAATGATCATACATCTGGAAAACATTTTATTTCTAATTTGTTTGTTTCATGTGCATCTACAGGTGCAGGTATGACTTGAATCAAAATGAGCGGGGTAGAATGAGGCTCCCACAAGGGTTGAGCCTAACTCATATTAAAATGTGCAACCAAATTTATCTTAAGTGAACGGAGATATGTTATATCATTTCACATCAACAACTACAGTAAGAGTGTAATGTATTTCCAATCATAAGCATGTTGTGACAAGCTCATGGTGCGGTAGAAGACAAGAATCAAGAATATAAGGATAAACAATGCAGTTTTCTTCAAAAAATCATCAATAATACAAGTAATGGCGTAGCCTAGGTAGTGGCCTGCAAATTTTGGCTACTCCAAACAGTAGTCATAACTCTTGTTTGAGTTTTTTTTTAAGTCATTCCATTGACAAGAAATACAGAGTTCTGGGAAAGCAATGGATAATCATTTTTTCTAAGTGAAGTGCATCAATAATACAAGATATGGCACAACCAACACCTAGGGAAAGCAAACAATGCAAAAGGGTTTTCCTTTCCCTACCATTGAAGAGCACAGAGGCCGCGCCCAAGCCATAGGAAAAACATGAAGTCCAAATAAAGACAAAGATACAGGGAACATGGAAATACACAGAGGTTTATATTTTCTATGTAATGAAGTCCGAATAAAGGTTTAAGGCACATAAAGAACAAAAACGTATTTCCTTTGTCAAATTACAGTACATAAGCCACGACCATGAGGGAAAATGCAGAGTGTTGCATGACAATGACTGAGGGAAATGAGGAGAAAGTTCAAAAAGAAGATTTTGTTCATCTTTATGCAAGAAAGGCTCGGTTTCGAGCTCTTTTATCTACAAAATATGATTTAAAATTCAAAATACCTCTGAGAATGTTATCCAAGCTGTCGAAGCCGTTCTTTTGTTGAAGAATTTTCTAGAAAACGTCATTATTCTGCTCCAAATCAAACCCTCATGGCAGCGACTTGTGCTTCATTCAGAAGCTTCAAAATGGTTCGTTGCTTTTGGGATTAGGGTTGAAACCCTATTTGTTCCATCGATTGGAGTGAAGTGATTTTTAATCACTTTATTTATCAAAAATGTTAAACAAATTAATATTTCCCATGACTTAGACCTTGCCTTATGCATTACATGTGCCACAACAAAACTCTTAACTTGTATTTTCATTGTTTTTTACATATAGAGGCCAAACTATACACTTTATTTCTTTTTTGCATTTGGTTAAATGTAAAGCACATTAACTTTTATGATGTTATTATAAATCATAAAGTTATGTGACTATTATAATGCAAAAATAAGATAAATATCTTTTATGCTTTTATGAGTTTTGTTGAAATCTTTATGATTATGGAGGGCATTTAGGGAAGTTAAGTTTTGTTTGCAAACATTAGGAGGGTATCTAGGGATGTTATAGAAAATTCAGGGGTCGGATTTGACTTTTCTTAGGCAGTTTGGATGCTTTTATTTTCAGTTGGAGTGATTTCAGAGGTTGTTTTGCTGAGTTATAGGGTGGTTAATAACTTGGGAAGACTTTTTCCATGTTTTTGGTTTCTTTTGGAGAGTGGAGTGTGCTATTCTATAGGCTATTTTCCTGGATCTGACCCATGGAGGTTGAGTGTTGTACTTATGAGTTTTGAAACTCATTTTCAGTGAGTTCTTCTGCATCATATGAGAGATTTTTTTTCTTTTTTGGAGTTTCAGTACCAGTGTTTTGCTTCTTTTTTTTTTTGCAGTTGTAACTCATGATATTTTGATGAAAACCTTACAGTCACTTTGATAATTCAAGAGTTTTTGGGACTTACTTTGGAGTTCATTTTCGTATGCTTATGTTTTCAATTTGATGTTTCATGCTGAGATTTCTATTAATCCTACATGTTATGTCTTGGAGTTGTGTCTTAAGTGAAAATTTTGCAGCTGAATAGGTTATAGATTGTGGAAATTTATCTAGTTCAAGCGTGGTTGTAGATTGTGAAAACTCTCTTTTCCTGCTAATTCGAAGCTCTGAACTAGTTTATTACCTATCTATGAAACATTTTTATGTAGTTTCTTACTTGCAAAAGTTCTATTTTAGTACGCTCAGTTTTATTAGCTTCACTGTTATGTGTTGTTAAGTCAAGATATCCTTATAATTTCGGTGTATCACCCTAGAAATTTTAAATACCCAGTTATTTTATTGTTCAAGTTCTTTCCTATCCTTTTACCTTTCAATTTTTTTCAAGTTTTAAGTACTTTTAGGTGATTATCCAAATAGGATCCGGCATAGAACCTAGAGGTTTCACTTCATTCCAAGTGTCCCACGTAGAAGTGAATCCCATGTTTTACCAAAATTGCTGAAGCTTGTCGAAATTCAATATCGGGTGAAAATTTTGGTATCTAACAATCTAGAGGTAGATGGTCTTATCTAGGAATCCTTGTTACTATCTCCTAGCATGAGGGGTGGGCCTTCGGGTACCACTTGGTTGGGTGGAATGTGCACCTTACTCCGTTGGGTTTTCTTTTTGTTCGTGTTGACGAGATTTCCAGTTCGAGAGCTCATGGGATCCAGTTACATTTCATGCTTATATTCATTTTAGTTGAAGCTTGTAATTTATTACCCCTCATTTGTAATCGAGGTGGAAGATTGTAATTTGCAATCATGCTTATTGATTCTACCTCATTTGGGGAATGAGAGATGTAATCTTCTTGACAATTATTGTTATATGAAATCTTATTGTATCTCTTATTGTTATGATGTAGTTTATCATGTATGGAATGTATGTGTTCTTATTTCTTAAGTAGATAAATGTTATGGATTCAATTATGTTGTACGTATGGGTTTTAAAGTAATCTCAGTGTCGTAATCTTAGATGTTGTTGGCAATGGGTAGTGAACTTGCATGTTAATTATACTTTAACAAAAATAAAATTGTGCGTTTGAGTAGTTAATTGCAACTTCCTCTAGGGTTACGTGGCAGGGCGTCACACGTGGTATCAGAGCCCAGGTTTAAACACTGGGTACTTTGGGATTATGATGAACCCATTAAGCTTTTAGTTGTGTACCGTACCTAATACTTTGGTGTGTATGTGCAGGATTATGCCACCTAGAAGCAGAAGAGGTAGAGGGTGAGGACATGGCCGTGTAGGTGGTCACGATGGGAGTTAGCATGAATCTCCTCCTCTTGTTCCACTTATTCCAGATCAGGAGGAGCACTAGGCATCGCAGAATACTCCAAGGGGTAGTGATCGACAGCAGAATCCTCTAGGGATTGAGGTTGCACGCAGGGCACTTGAGGAGGCATTGGCACTCCTTGGTCAGAGGCAGGCCGAGGTTCAGGGTAATCTTGGTAAGAAGGAAGTTCCATCTCAGTCAGAGGCACATATGAGATATTCACTCAGGGCACGACCACCATTGTATGATGGAGCAGGCACTGGGTTAGAGGCTGAGACTTGGCTTATAGACCTCGATAGGTTCTTTGCTATGCACCCTTACGGTAGTAATACCAAAGCACGGTGCGCTATCATGCATCTGCGAGGGTTTGCATCCACATGGTGGAGGCTGGAGGAGTAGAAGCTACATATAGATATTAACTCAGTGTCTTGGGAGATTTTTCTAGAGCAGTTCAGAGCTCGTTTCCTATCCGACCACTGGCGTTAATGCCAAGGCGATGAGTTTCATGCCTTGCATTAGTAAGCCTTGACAGTTGAGCAATATGAGTGATGCTTCTATGAGCTCAAGCAATTTGCAGGTATAGGAGACGATGAGGGGATGTTGGTTCACCACTTTGTCAAGGGCTTGAATGCTCGCCTTAGTGGAGGTGTGAGGGTTTTCGAACCCAAAACCTTGGAGAAAGCGGTGGAAAAAGCACGTCTAGTAGAGGAGAATCTGGCCATGGCACTGGGAGGTCATATGGGAGTTCAAATCGGTAGCAGTTTAGTAGCATTTGAGCTGACAGTTGGGGATGTAGGCAAAGCGCATCATGTTTTCGCAGCGGTTGATAACCGCTAGGCAGAGCATCAAGGTACCATCATCGAGACATTTGGCATGTTGTTGGGTAACCCAGTTACTATTTTTTTTTATTCTAGAGCGTCAGAGTCTTTCATTTCTTCTTCCGTCGTGATGCGATGTAGACTAGGGGCAGTAAGGCAAGTTGATAGGTGGTAGGTTGAGTTAGCCTCAGGTGCAAAAGTCGCATCCCATTCCCTTGTACCAGAGCGTAGATTGGAGGTTGGACCTCTCCATACTACAATGGACCTTCGAGTTATTCCATTGGGTTCTTATGACGTTGTCATAGGGATGGACTGGTTAGAGGCGCATAGTGCGGTCATAGATTGTTGATGTAAGTTGATTCGATGCATTAATGCATCTGGCAGAGAGGTAGAGATAGTGGGAGTTCAGAGGCCAATTTCCTTGAGAGTCATCTCAACTATGTAGTTGAGAAGGTGTGTGCGTCAAGGTTGTTAGTTATTCACTATTACAGTGGATGATTTGGATTTAGGAGAATGGAGAAGAGAAAGTCTCTCTCGATAGTCACCCCATTCTTCAAGAGTATTCTGATGTCTTTCTAGACGAGATTCTAGGGATGCCTCCTCAGAGAGACATAGACTTCAAGATAGACCTTGTACCTGGATTAGAACCCATTTTATGAGCTCCTTATCATATGACCACCTAGGAGCTGAAAGAGCTTCGCTTGCAGCTTGAGGAGTTGTTAGCAAAGGGCTTCATTTGCCCTAGTGTTTCTCCATGGGGAGCACCAGTTATCTTTGTGAAGAAGAAGGATAGTTCACTTCGGTTATGTATTGATTACCGACAGTTGAATAAAGTGACTATCAAGAATCGATACCCGCTTCCTAGGATTGATGATCTATTCGATCAGATCAAGGGTGCCATAATATTTTTGAAAATTGATCTTAAGTCGAGATATCATCAGCTTCGTATCTTTGACTTAGACATACATAAGATGGCGTTTTGAATGCGATATGGTCACTATGAGTTCACAGTAGTACCATTCGGGTTGACGAATGCACCCTTTGTGTTCATGAGTCTGATGAATGGGGTATTTTGTATGTACTTAGACAGATTTGTCCTTGTGTTCCTTGATGACATTTTGATATACTCCAGGACAGTGGAAGAGCATGAGGAACATTTGTGGCAGGTATTACGGTGCTTACGGGATAATCAGCTTTATGCTAACTGTCGAAGTGTGAATTATTCAAGATTGAGGTCCAGTACCTTGGTCATGTGATCTTAGGGGAAGGTATTTAAGTGGATCCTGCAAAGATCCAAGCGATCTCAGATTGGCCTACGCCCACGAATGTGGCAGAGATATGTAGCTTTATGGGGCTAGTGGGTTATTACAGGCATTTTGTGCAAGGATTTTTGAGGATAGGGTATCCTATCACCTCCCTTCAGAGGAAAGAGAAAAGGTTTGTGTGGTCAGAGCAGTGCGAGACAACATTTCAGAATCTTAAGGAGAAGCTAACCAGTGCACCAATACTTGTGATACATGATCCGATTGGGGACTTTGTAGTTTGTACAGATGCATCCTTGGAGGGATTAGGAGCAGTGTTGATGCAGGAGAGTCGTGTCATTGCATATGAGTCATGAAAGCTCAAGGATCATGAGCTAAACTACCCTACGCATGATCTTGAGTTGGTAGAAATTGTTCATGCATTGACAAGATGGAGGCATTTCCTTCTTGGCCACAGGTTTGAGCTGCACAGTGTTCATAGAAGCCTTCAATATATTTTTATGAGGCCCAACCTTAATGTTAGGTAGAGGCATTGGATGGAGTTTCTCTGTGAATATGACTTTGAAGTGAAGTATATCTAGGGAAAGGAGAATGTTGTAGTGGATGCACTCAGTAGGTGGAGACATGAGTTATCTAAGTTGACTCTTGTTGTATATTTGTGGAGTCATTATTTCTGTCCTTCCAGTGGATAGTTGGTATCAGGAGGTTAGGACAGAGATAGAGGCAAGTAGAGCTCTTGAGGGCAAGTACTCAGGATATTCTCTGGATCCAGATGGGATATTGAGGCACATGGGATGCATATACATTCCTTCATCAAGTGATCTTCACACCTTGGTCTTGACTGAGGCACACCGTGCACCTTATTCAACCCATCCAGGGGTGAAGAAGATGCATGCAGATCTACATTAGTTGTATTTCTAGCCAGGAATGAAGTGCGATATTGTGGATTATGTGTCGCAATGTCTAGAGTGTCAGTGACTGAAGGCTAAACAGTAGCATCCAACAGGGCTTTTACAACTGCATTTAGTACTAGAGTGGAAGTGGGATATAATCTCATTGGATTTTATCGTTGGTTTATCCAACTCTTCGAGATGACATGATGCAATTATGGTGACAGCTGATAGGTTGAGAAAGGTAGAACACTTCTCATCTATGCACTCTTCCTATAATGCATCGTCCATAGCCAAAGTGTTCATGGAGGACATAGTGAGGTTACATGGTATTCCACGTCAGATTATTTCTGACAGGGATCCAATATTCACCTCAGCTCTTTGGACTTCATTATAGCATGTGATGGGGACACAGTTGAACTTTAGTTTAGCTTATCACCCAGAGACAGATGGATAGACTGAGAGGGTCAATCAGACCCTCGAAGATATGTTACATATGTATGTGATGGACCAGCAAATGCGATGGGAAGATTATCTCTATTTGGTAGAGTTCGCCTATAATAACAGTTTCCAGAGTTCTATTGGCATGCCTCCATTCCAAGCATTGTATGGGCAACCATGTCGCACTCCCTTGAGTTGGGATCGACTGGAGGATAGTGTAATTTTGGGTCCTAAGATGTTGCAAGATATAGAGCAGCAGGTGGTTCGGATTAGAGAGCATTTGGTGGCAGCTCAGGATAGGTAGAAGAAGTATGCGGATGCGCATAGGGTGGATCGACAGTTTTCTGTTTATGATAGAGTCTTCTTGCAGGTGCATCCACAAAAAAGTCCAATCCATTATGGGAAGGGCTCTAAGTTGGCACCTCGCTTTGTCAGACCTTTCAAGATACTCGAGAAGATTGGTCTAGTTGCTTACCATCTTGCTTTACCGCCCAGTCTCTTGCGTATTCATGATGTATTTCATGTTTTTGTTCTTCAGTTGTACCATCCAAACATTTCTCATGTCTTTGATTGGAATGCTTTGCAGGTAGAGGATGAGCAATTGGCTTTGGAGCCCATGGCCGTAATGGAGCGCAAAACGCTTGCTCTTCGAGGGCGAGATATTGATCAGGTTAGGGTCCAATGGGATCCTAGGGATGATATGCCATCCACTTGGGAAGATGCAGCTAGAATGAGGGAGCTCTATACCTATTTTTTTTTAGGCTTCCAAGAGTAAGCCTAACCCTAGGGGGGAGGATGTAACACCCCTCCATTTTTCTCTTTTGATCGGACAATGTTCTTCGTTATGTTGTGTTTTCTGTTAGTACTCTGACTATGGTACTCGGTTACTATTTGATTGCTAACTGTAAAGCGATGTGATATTTTGATGTGATGGTATTTTATTCTGATGTTATCATTATGAAATGATTTAAATTAGCATAGAGAATATTTGAATTAATGTTGTTTTATGCTTTTGATTAGATTATTGATGTTAGATTCGTCAGTTTTGTAACATTGTAGTGGTGAAGCGAACAAAATTGTACCACTCGCTTGTGAGAGCCTTGCGATTCCACGGTTCTCTCTTCACGGTGTGTTTTATTATGATATATATGCATATTTGATATACTCTTTGTTTACAGGTTTATAGTAACATGACATCGACTCCACCTGGTTCCATAGGTTTGAGTGTGTCCATTGCCCAACGGTATTCGATTGGGAGATAGTAGCTAGGTTTTCCATGTCAATTCATCACCTTGGTCATAGTGTGTTGTTGGTTTTAAGTCGAGTTTGGTTGTTTTAACGTTATTCAATTTCATCTTGATATTATTTAATTGCAAGTTGAAAAAGGGTAAATAATGGCATTAAGTATTTAAGTTGTTTATTAAATTAATTTGGTTATTATGTTAGAAGATGTTATTTAATTAATTAATTAATTTAATTTAATTAATAAAATAATGTAATCTTGGATTATATTTATTTTATTGAATTTATTAAATTAATTGAATTGAATTAAGTTATTTTTTTAGAGTTGATAGATATTTTAATTGAAAATTGAAAAAAGGTTTTAATTTGCATTTTTGAAAAAAAAATTGAATGCAAAAAGAATTTTGGAAGATATTTTATATTTTGTTTTGAAAAATTTATGTTGGTGGTTGAAAGAGATGTTTTTATTTTCATAGAGTTTTTTTGGCTATAACCATGAAAATTGAAAAAAAAAGGAGAGGAGGAAGGAAAAGGATTCTGGTTTTGGAGAAGCTAAATTGGATTGCTTGGAAGGAGCTTGAAACTGTGGAGGAGGCTTTGCACCATTTTGCACCCTCTCAAGCTTTTGGAAACCAGGTTCATGATGTTTAAATTTATTTCATTTTTGAAATGATTCATAATTTTTATATGTTGTTGCAAAAACAAACTTTGTTTAAATTGAAAGAAGAAAAAACCCTTTGAAATCTTGTACGAAATTGAAGAAAACCTTTGCATTCAAACTATTTTTCTCAAAAAAATTGCATATCTGGCTGTAAATGATCATTTTTAGAAATTATTTGCTCAACTGGTTCTGTAAATTTCTTAAAAATGTATATATATTGTTTTAGGGAATTGGTTGTTTAAATAAAACAAAAAAATACCCCTATCAAAATTCGCTGATTTCGAAATCCGCAGGGGTTTCAAAGTATTTTTATTTATATTATTTTTTTTTTTAAAAAGGAAGCTTTGGGGGGGGGTGGTTCATTGGGGGCTCACCCCACAGCCACCCCCATGGGAGGCGCTATGGGAGAGCCACGCTCAACGCCGCCCATAGCACCACTGCCCACATACATGATGGGTCGGCTGTGCTAAGCACAACTGCGCCACCATGTATGGGGTTGGTTGTGCTTAGCACAACCGCCGCCCCATACATGGCACACAGCCACCCACCAATTACGTGGTGCGAAAATAAAAAAACCCTACACGGGTTGACTCTTCAAATTCATTTTTTTATATAAAATATAATCTTTTATTTTATATTTTATAATATTAAAATAAAATATATATATATTATATATGTATATTTATGTATATATATATTATTATATTATGGTTTTGGAAATTAAGATAATATAATATGTTTAATATATATATTTAATTGATGATTTAAATATTTAAATATATATATTTAATTGGTGATTTAAATAATGTCATGTGTTAAATGTAATTGGAGGATTTTAAATTAATATGTTAATAGTTGAGTTATTGGTTTTATTTTAAAACAATATATTTTGATAGAACAAATATTGGATTTAAAAGTAATATGTTTAATAGACGAATTAATTGATTTTTTAAAAATGATTTATTTTGAAAAGAAGAAATGGTTATTTTAAAATGATATATTTAGATTAGAAGAAGTAATTGTTTTTCTTTTATTATTATTAATTAAAAGCAATTAAAGAATTAAATATTTGGTTTAAATTTCATCCTTTGTCTGAAAGAGACATTAGTAAATTAGTTTTATTAAGGCAATAACCTACTGAATTTTATTAAAGGAAGTGGATTTAGGAAATCCAAAAGTAGATTTAATTCCTGTTTAATTTCTCTTTTAAATATAAATTTCTTTTGTTTTCGCTTTGGGAGAAATTGATTAGAAGGGTTAATAAGTCTTCTAGATGGAGTTTTTAATTATTTGGGGTTATCGTATTATGATAGTCAAGCTTTGAATTGCCTTGGGTAGTGCGTATGGTTGTATCTAGTTAAGTACCCGATTATCACGAACAGGGGTGTGTTGACTTTATGTTGTGGGCAGGGATTTAATTTCCTTAAGTCGCACTAGTTTACCCTTGGGTTGTGGAGTTGTTCCACGTGTTGTCTTAGAGGACTGGCTTGCAATGAGTGTCGACACACAAAGTGGTGCCAAGGTAACTCATTATGAGTTAGTTAATCCAGTGATAATGTAAATAAACTTATTAGAAGAATAGGTAGTATTAAACACTTAATAAGAATAATTGTGCCTCACTCATGGACGCAAGGGCTTGTATAGACTTGGGATGGAACGAGAAGGCCTGAAATGGACATATCGTTATCTTGTCTATACAAGAGATAACTGATTCTGCATTGGTTTGCATGAGGGGTCGGGAGTCGTTAGAAGTTTCCAGGAGATCCCGAGATGGGGGCCGAGGCCTAAGAAGACTTACCAGGATATTCCATGTAGCATTGTGATGACACTTCTCTTAAGTCAACAGTATGTTTGTATCAGTGATGCAATTGATTAATTAACTCTGGAAGCAATGTAACCATTGTGTTAGTGATGTATTTGTATTTGATTAAGTTTAGTTATGTTTTAGCCTGTGTCTAGAGGTAGATGGTCTTGTATAGGAATCCTTGTTACTATCTCCTAGCATGGGGGGTGGGCCTTCGGGTACCACTTAGTTGGGTGGAACGTGCACCTTACTCCGTTGGGTTTTCTTTTTGTTCGTGTTGACGAGATTTCCAGTTGGAGAGCTTGTGGGATCCAGTTATATTTCATGCTTATATTTATTTCAGTTGAAGCTTGTAATTTATTACCCCTCGTTTGTAATCGAGGTGGAAGATTGTAATTTTTAATCATGCTTATTGATTCTACCTCATTCGAGGAATGAGAGATGTAATCTTCTTGACAATTATTGTTATATGAAATCTTATTGTATCCCTTATTGTTATGATGTAGTTTATCATGTATGGAATGTATGTGCTTATTTCTTAAGTAGATAAATGTTATGGATTCAATTATGTTGTACGTATGGGTTTTAAAGTAATCTTAGTCTCGTAGAGGTTGTTGGCAATGGGTAGTGAACTTGCGTGTTAATTGTATTTTAACAAAAAAAAAATTGTGCATTTGAGTAGTTAATTGCAACTTCCTTTAGGGTTACGTGGCAAGGCATTACAGTAGAGCAAAGACATTCATTAAATTGCAAGCATTTATTTTTATACCCAGACAACTAAATAATGCATGGCATCAATATTTCCTTTGTCAAATTATTCTCAAACTAAGTGTCTTGTCCATGAGCATTTAATTCTTAAGATAATATTAAAAAAATTCAATTCCTAGCTCATCTTTGTTAATTAAATCTAGGTTAATTTGTAATTGATTATATGTGTTTATTTGATTAGCCTAGATTTGTAGAAAAGGGAATTTTCCCTAATGCATTTTTGGCGAACTTGTCTAATCTTACTAAAAGAAAAGAAATGGAGACTATCTTTTATTTTGTATGACTAGCCTTTAAATCAAATTTAAATAAAGCATTCAAACACACCATTTTCAAATTTGATCTAAGGGAAGCAAATATAACAATTTGGGGCTGACAAAAGGCTAAATATTGTATGCATGCAAATGAAATAAATGAAATGGAAATAAATTAAGTTCAATTCAACACTAAAATAAAATACATGCAAACCTTCGATTGAGTTAAATATAAAGTTTTTTCTCATTTGTGATATGGATGCTCAATTCACCAACATAAAATTAACATTGTCAAATTGAAAAATGATAGAATTTTGATGTAAAATTGAGTATTTGATGAATGATGAGAGATGGATTTGATTTATAAATTTGCAAGATATTTTGATGAATGGATAAGATTCAATCTAGCACTTGAGATCTAATCCTTGATTTTGAGGACCGATGAGGAGATGTGACATGTATAGAAGACTTGCACATCATTTTAATTTTTAATTCTAATAATTATAATTTTTTAACTCACTTTGACTAGGGAGTTAAATTTTTTTATTGATGAGTCAATTGTCGACAAAGGGTTTACTAAGTGCATGATAGAATCAAGGAGAGTTGACTATTTCATGGAATAGTTAACTGATTGCATGGAACAGTTAACCAATTGCATGGGATGGTCAATTGATTGTATGGATGAGTGAAGTGGATTTGATTGATGAGTTAGACTAGGAATAAGTCTGAGAAAACTGATTAGGATAGATAATCAACCAGGTGAGGTAAAATTGATCAATTTAATCATTAATTAATTGAGTTATTGGTACACATAAGGTGAAAATTAATATTAAATTAATTTATTAATAGATAATGTGGATAATAAATAATTAAATGAATAAATATGTAGATAATTATGAATAAGTAATTTATTAAATGAATGAATACTATTAGTCAACTTTAATTAAATAATTTAGGACTTATTTAATTAAACTATTAAGTGTTAGGAGTCTTGGGTGACAAGGTGATGATGTGCACATGTCCTAGGAGATGACATGATGAATGAAAAAATTAGATGATGATTGGATGAAATCATAAACTAGGAGATGAATGAATAAATCAATTTATTTGATAGAATGATTAGATAATAAGGTGAAGACAACATTTTTTAGGGGCTTGCATTTTTCTACTCTTAGAGATGATGTTCAAATTAACATTATTTCAAAGAAAAGAAAAGTAGATATGAATAAATGGATGATCTGTGAAGAAAATGATGATATTCCCCAATCATGTGGAGGGAATGATGAAATATTGAATGATGATATGATGCTCCTTCAAGAGATAAATTTTGCAAGAATCGACATGAGTGAGCTATTGAATGATGAATGATGAAGAGATGGAAGCAAGAAAAGTGAATATATGAAATGATGAGATGAAATGAAGACAATTGATGATGAGATATGGTGAAATATTTATTTGGAATTTTGTATTATGTTAGCATATGAAGAGAAACCTTATTTTGGTATAGCAATGGTTTTGGTGTAAATAGATGTTTTCCCATCTAAGTCCTATTTACATGTTAAGTCTGCTTAGGTCCTAGGAGAGAATCTTTTTAGTTAGCATTAATTAGGAGGGAATATTTCTAATTAAGCATTAGTTTTCACTTATATTTTGGAATTTAATGTTTGTGCCTAAGTCATTTAATATTTGTTGGGGTAGTTGTCTCATTATACAAGATTAAGACACATGTCAAGATCTTGTCTAATGCTATCTCACCTTTTGCCTTTATAATCAAGGCATCATTTGTACATCATTAGACAATTTAGTTCAGTAAGTCCAATATATCACGACAATTTTGAGTATTGCATATTGGCCATATCTTACATCTATTATTGCAATTTCATGTTCTTTCTTTTCTCTCTTGTAGGTTGTTTTTGGTTTTTGCAAGTGATCCTGCAGGCTTGAATCCTTGAGTGACTCTAACAAATAGATGTAATGCACCAAGGTATATAAGACCAAGGTGATAATATATCTAATGCATGGACTGAAACTCAAGAAAACAACAAATAATAGGATGCCCTAGCACTCTCAAGGTGTTTTATGCACTTGTAGGGTATGTGTGGTGACAACCATCAGACACAAAGAGGAGTTCCCATCATATATCAAGATAAGTGACCTTTTGGTGGGTCATGTGAGAGAACATCCAACAAATATGGAACATAGAAAAAAGTGGCCATACCCCAATGTATACCAGTCAAAGTAGACCATGATATATAATGATCATGACAACCATGATTAGGAAAAGTATGGGTCAAAAATATTTATCAAAAGATCAAAAGATAAATTAATTACGTAAACAATCAACTATAAACATATAACGGTATAACCTCTTGCCAAGGTGATAATAGAATAAATCAATGATTGTTATGCCTTATGTGGGTGAGGAGGCATCATTAAAATAAAATGATGGATGAAATATAAAATTCATATGTTTGGAAAATGATGTGTTGAGTATATGTTTTTGAAAAGTTAAACAACATTTACGGGGCGTTGTACCCCTCACAACGGGCCACTAGGGCCAAAAAAGGACTAAACATAAACAAAAAATAGAAAAAAACCAGAGACAGCCCAACGACAGCACACCAACAACCGAAAAATAGCCAACAGACTAGCAACAGAAGCAGGTAACTGGCCTCATCCCAGTTCTTGATCAGGAGGTCGACCGCCTCATCACCCACCCACTCCTTATTTTCTTGGCTATTATTCCCCTCCAATTCCTCTTTTATGATATTTGACAGCGCACTAGTAACAAAGTGGCTCAATTTCATTGTGAAGCGGGTCAAGCCCCTAAATATTTTGTCCAAGGTGTTCAATCTCTTCGCCAGCATGTCAGCATCTTCCCCAATATCCCTAGTCTCCAGAAACCTACTAGGCTCATTCACTAGCGGAGTGTGCGAGTTAGAAACATGGCCAGGAAACTTGTTGTCCATCAGAGTAGGCAGGGGCCTCTCTCCCATGTCTTCGATCTCATCATCAGACTCTTCCTCCTTATAGCCCTTGCTGTCAGACTGCTCCACCTCCGAGTCCTCAATAATTAATCTCTTTTTGCTATTCTTGGCCAGCCTCCCCAATCTCCTCCTAACACTTTCCCCACCAGTCAGCTCCGTGATCCCCACAACTGTATCCCCTCCGAAATATTTCCCAACAGCATTCTTGCCCTTGCCCTCCTTAACAGTCATGGCCTGCACGCATTTCTCCTTACCTTTCTTCAACTTAGTGACCTTATTAGTCGTGCCCACCTGGGTGGCCTTTAGCTCATAGAGCCCTTCCACCGCACTGGCATGAGCCATGCCTAATCCACCCTTAAGCTTTTTGGTGGCTAAATTGGTTTTGACACTCCCCACCATGTCAGTCTGAGGAGGGCTCTTGGACTCAGTCGGGGAGATATGAATCGAGGAGATGGGTTCAATGTTCTCGACACAAACAGTAATGGTTTTAGGAAGACAAAGAGCAAGATGGAAGTGGTACAGGTGAAGGATAAGCCCCTGGTGGAGTGGGAGAGGTGGGGGATCACCGGGATTATGACAAGCCACCGCATTACATTTCTCCACCGAGCTTTCCAGGTCCATAAGAAGGAAAAAAGGAAAGCTAAGCAACATTTTATGTTTGAGATGGTTAAGCAAAGGGAAATGATAGAAGAAAAAAGTTTTGTACCTACCTTCCAACGTCACATATTTCATCAGAGCCATGCATACCATGTCCCACGGCTTAGGGAGCTCAGCTCTTTCAAACCCTGCCTAATTCCTGACCGGAGTCTCTTCACCTCTGAAGAACGCCTTAAGGCTTTCGTGGTCTGGCTTTTTGGTGTGTTTAGGGTATTTCTTCCCTTCGCACCTCAAGCCCGTGGCCTACACAATGACATCCTCACTAACTTCAAATGAAATCCCCCCAATAGAAACCCTTATGTCCTTCCAAGAACTAGCAAATTGACTCGAAAGAATAGGATCATGACCGACTAGTCAATCCATAAGCGGGGTAATTCCACCCTCCACACAAATGTGCCATACAAGAGGGTTGTTTCGGAATTCATCACAACTATCTGGCTCCGTCCACACACAATCTCCACCCATTCTGTCGGCCTGCTCAAGAAAACCACAACACTATAACCAACACCAGAGCCAAACATTACGAACAAGTAACATAAAAGGGTGTTTAATGCAGGGATTACGGCTAGTAATCCACTCAAACCAATAACACGCGCGGAAGGGAAATATGCAGCAGTGAGAAAAGACATAACAATTAATGATTTTTTGATAATAGTGGAGGAGGCAGAAGTTGGCGGATAAGTAGGAAAGGCACGACATCCCATGTAGATAAACCAACAAACTAAATTTAGAAACCCGCCATAAAAAGCCGAAGTAACCACCAGCTAAGTTAGCCAGCGCAAAGCCACTAGAACACAACTAGTACTCATCATGAATGGTCCCATCATTATTAACACACTCACTTCTCCAAATGTAATTAGGAAATAAATCAAGTAACCCCATTCCCCAAAACGTGATACTCATAGTACCTTCATACACCCGAGAAGAAATCACGGCCTTCGAAATAACCTGCATCACGTCACCAAATCTAAGCTTGATCACATCAATTAAGTTTCCTCCCTGCCATCTCATCATTATTTTATAAGCAATACCCAATCTCCAATCCCAAAGAATCAACACATGGGTGCTCATTCCCCTACTCCACACCCGCTCATCTTTACCCATAGTACTCCACTTGTCCTCCATACCAATATTGCAAATTATCCACCAACACACCCAAATAAACCAGTGGGCCCCCCAGTCAGTCCGCGTCATCCAAAAGTTACAAGTCATTATTAACCATGGAAGCCCTTTCTCGCTCTATCAAAACTTGAATGTTTGATGACAGTCTTTCCTTTTTCCTCCAACATCTAGCCGAGACCCACCCCGAGCCAAGATTCGCCAACGCATCCGCCACACAATTGCCTTCTCTGTAAATATGAGACACTTTTTTATTTCTTAATTTGGACATAAGGAAGCTAACATCTATCAAAATGTCCTTGGTGTTCCAACCAATGAATCTTTCCTTTTTTACAACATCTGTCACCACTTTGGAATCTCCCTCAATATGGAGATTAACAATCCCTAGTGAAATAGCAATTTTGAGTCCCATGAACAGCGCACGAGCCTCAACAACAAGAGCCAACTGAACCCCAATGCCACCAACAAACCCTGCTACCATTTTCCCCAAGGAATCTCTTATAATCCCACCTATACTTGCCCTTCCTGGATTCCCTTTAGCAGCTCCATCAAAATTCATTTTAAACCATCCTAAATTTAGAGGCTCCCATTTGGTATTTCTCCTAGCTGAAAGTTTCCCATTGTCAAAAGCATTAGCATTTAAATCCTAGTTCCATTCCTTGGCCATTTTTATTTCAAAGTCCCTCGGCCCAAACTCCGGAAGTTTTCCATCAAAGAGGAAGATATTCTCCTCTATGAGCCAAACACCAATCCCAAACACCTCCTTGGGGCTCCGCTCAACATTCTTGAAGACCCGGTTATTCCTCTCCTTCCATAAACACCAACCTATGATAGGGGGGGTCTGTCTCCAAATTTCACTAACCAGAGGATGCAAAAAAGGCCCATTCCAGCCCAAAATAAATGAAATGAGGTCCTTGCTCATAACTCACTGAATCTCAAGTTTCTCAATAGCCATCCCCCACACTTTAGAAGCATACAGGTAGTGTAGTAAGAGGTGATTAACAGTTTCTTCCCCCTCTTTGCAGAGAAAACATCTATTGGGAAAGCATAATCCCTGGATTCTCAAATTGTCCTGGGTCAGAATCCTATTGTGGCAGGCCGTCCACCAGAAGAAATTTATTTTAGGGATCATGCACCTATTCCAAACCATTCTCCCGTGTTCCTCCATAGAACTATCATTAGTCAGCAGCTTGTAAGCGGATCTAACTGAGAGGTCCCCCTGTTTATCTAAAGCCCAAAAGAATTCATCCTCTCTATCATAGGAAGGAAATCTAAAACTGGAGAGTAACACCTGGATGGATTTAGCAAGACAACTAAGAACCGACGAGTGGGGGCAGCATAGGGATAGCTCTGTCCAAATCCTAGCACCAGCAGGGCCAGACACATAGTCACTGATATAAATCCCAAAGAATCTTTGAGCAGCACTCATCACCCCTCAAAAATCGGAACAAGCCAGAGGGAAATCTAAGAGCCAAGTATCTTCCCAAAATTTAATTTTGATTCCATTCCCCATTTTCCATTTTATCCCTTTTTTTAGCAGGCTTTGAATGCTGCAAATACTCCTCCAGATAATGGAACCAAGAGGGTGGGGTTCTGAAAGACAATCAATCAAAGGCCTATTTTGAAGATACTTAGCATTCAAGATTTTGCACTAGTCCTTGGAGTTCCTTAATTGATCCCACCCAACCTTGGCAATCGGCGCCCTGTTAGAGGGAGCAATCTTCCTTATTCCAAGCCCCCCATAAATTTTAGCCGAACTAACCTTTTCCGATTTAACCAGGGCAATTTTCTTTTTCTCCTCAGCACCGGCCCAAAGAAAATTCCTTTGAATTCTTTCTAACTTTTCCACTATATACATGGGCATCCTAAAGATAGCCAAAAAGTAAGTGGGTATACCTTGTATGGCCGCAGTAAGGAGCTGTAATTTGCCAGCATGACTAAGTAAAGATCCCTTCCACCCAGCCAATTTCCTTTGAATCCTCTCTAGAATAGAGTTCCAAAACTCCGGTTGAACCTCCTTAACCGTAAGTGGAAGCCCCAGATACACTGACGGGAGAGAATCACTGACACATCCAAGAATCGCAGTCACCCTATTTTCCAAAGTAGGAGAGCAATTAAAGAAGTAAATCTTACTCTTGTTGTAGTTGATGCACTATCCAGAGCAAGAGGCATAGCTATTAAGACAAGCTTTCCATTTCCTAGCCTCCACAACTGAGGCCTTCCCAAAAAGAAAAGTATCATCCACAAATTGCTGCACAACAATCGGGCAAAGAGAGGTAGCCGCTCTAACACCAGATATGGAGCCCTCTGACAGCAGACGATATGTTATCGAGGTTGATGTTTAGTTTTTTATTTTTCATTAAAAGCATAATATTTCAAGTATGTATATTTGTGGATATTGAAGCACATGTTTTTTTTTGATTGGTTTGTTGATGGAAAGAAGATGATGATAATTGACAATGATAATTATACAAATATGAAAGAGAAAGGACAAAATTATTAAGATGATGATGATGATATTGATGAGCGTTAAAGGAGGATGAACATGGATGGATGTCAAAGAACCACTTAAGATTTTATCTCTAGCTAAGCTAAAATTAATTGATTCATTAATTGATGATAGTAATAAGGTTGTTGATGATAAAAATAATGTGAGGATTGTGTTGTTAGCGATAAGAACAACACGAAGATTGGGAAGGATATATCTTGATGATGATAGTTTGGATAAAAATGGATCAATATTTCTAGCTATCTTAGGAACAAAAACTATTAGATGGTTTAGATATGAGATGATGTTTGATTACATGGAAAGATGGCATGGATTGGGATTTTTGAGAGTGTGGGTAATGGAGGATAGTTAAGAGAAAATATTATTAATGGGATTGTGGGAAATGATCAATATTTTTTTAAAGGTAACTAGACCACTAAGTGAGCTAGAAGACATACATCATGATTTATTTTAGAGCAGGATGTAATCACCTAGCCCCGATTTCTAACAAGGTATGGGGATGAATGGACTACTGTGATGGAAATAGATAGGTGGAGGATGGGGAGGATGGTTATTATGGAATTAGATTAGGATAAGGGATTTGACTTTTTTGGACTATCTTGCAATGGGATAACATGTTTTATCCAAGACAATGGTTTTGGTAGTGCTACATAGGTGATGATATGGAATTAAATGGTAAATGGTAAAAAAGGATGACCATGTAAAGATTTTTCCAAAAGCATGGTTTGAATTTTGTGCCCCTAATTTATGTCAAGATCAAGGTGGATAGGGAAGATTGATATAAATGGTATGGACAAGATGAATAGTGATGTCAGGATAAATAGCATGATGGATGAGACAACATCCTCCCAACTGGAATGGTACACATTGATAATTATTTTCACACATGACACACACAAATAGGTTTTCATCACGGTACTTGTCTAAAGTGGCATAAGAATGGTTTTCTATATTGGACATATTATTTCTCTTTTTTGTGAACTTTATGATTTTGAATGATCATCAACTATTCTAGTTGACTTGATGGTGTTGATGTAGATTTTTCTATCATGATAAGTCAATAATGACCTATACAGTGGAGCTACCTTGTTAACCTATACTTTCATCCCTATTCATGATGTTTATCCTAATTCAGTTCAAATATTATCCCTACTCCCCACCTTATTCTTAAATTAATTCCTCCTCCTACACCAATAATAGTATGTGGCACTCTCCTAAAACAATTTATCATATTGTTATTCTATCTTACAATAGTGGAAAAAGTAAGAAAACAATCAACCCTAATATTGCTTCCTTTAAACACTATTGGCATTCCACCTCCACCTAACCTTCCTAATAAGAACCCTAAATAATACAATCATGTTGAACAATTATAATCTATTGATAACATTTTGTTTCCACAGTCCATGATCATTAGTAATCAAGATTTCTGGATAAAACTGTGTGCAATTTTTTCATCATCAACGTTTTGGATCAAACTCCATGATCCATCATCAGGATGATTAGCAGATAGAGAGAGAAATGAAAATTAGATAGCAGACTTGGATAGAAATAGGGGAGAGGGTGGTATGGGAGGGTTGTGAGGCACAAAATCCAAAAAGATGAAAAAGTCAAAGGGAGGAGAAAAAGAAAAAGAAAAAGAGCAAAATTGAAAAGAAGAATGAGAAGACCTAGACAACTCTAAATAATTAAACAAGAGGACCAAAAGGACCCTTGAATTAAAGAAAGGAACAAAGAACTTTGGGAAGAAATAAAAAATGAGAGGAAAATTAAAGCCAAAAAGAACACAAGGATAAGAGAAGATATAAAAGAGAACAAAAAGACAAGAAAGTAGAAAAATGAGACAAATGAAAAAAATAAATTTTGAAAAAGAACATAGGAAAATAAATATCAATAAATGAATAACAAATTTTTTTATGAGGAACCTAACAAGAAACAAAAATAAAAATGAATTAGAAAAGACAAATTAAGATTAAAAACACAAAGGAAGACAAATAAAACCCCCAAGACATGAAGACACCACCAATAAATAAAGGCAAGACAATAATGAAAAGAGACACAAAATATAAATGGAAAGGAAGGCAACAAAGAATGAAAAAAATAAAGAAAGAACACAATAAAACAAACCAAGAGAAGAATCAAAGAAATAAATCTAGTAAAGAATAAAAATTGAAATAAAGAAGAGAAGATAATTAATAAAATTAAAATAACAAAATAAAGCAATGAAAAAGGTGAAAAAAGTAAAAAGGTAGAGCCTAAAAAAATAGAAATCGAATCAATATAAGATGTTCAAATTATAATCTACTCATTGAATCAATATAAGATGTTCCTATGGAATTATCAATTCTGTTTACCTATAGATACATATTATAAAAATCTTTGTAAAGTATCTCTATCAAAATTTATATCCCCTCTTATGAAATCACTTCCATGGAAAAATCTATGCAAGATATTTCTTCTTTTAAGATGAACCTCCCACCACAATGAATTCTTCAAGAATCCCTTCCGTTAATCATAGTTATAAGATACAAGAAAATTGATGTTGAAAGAATTCTTATTGACAATGGTGTAGGGTTGAATATTTGTAGTATAGATTTCCTTGACTATATTCATATCAATTAATCCATCTTAGACAAACCTATGTTTTTAATTTGTGGTTTTGATAATGTTAATCATGAATCTATAGTAACCATTACCTTGTCTATCATAATTAGTCTTATCACTCTCAATACATTGTTTCATGTGACGCCCAATAAAATTGCTTGTAATATCATTCTTTGTTGTCTATAAATCTATAAAATATGTGTTATCCTCTCTACCCTATATTGGTATTTGAAAGTTATAGATAATGATAAAATTTATATCATCTATGTTGACAAAGCTCCTATTCAACATTATCAAACTATCGAAGCCAATTGCACATAATTTTCCCCTTTATCAAATCTTTACAAAGGAAACCTCATCAAAATTATTTCCTAATATTGCTACAAAGAATTCCACTCCTCTCCCAAAAGGCATTGAAATTATTTCTCCTCCATATTTGAGGGACCCAACTTCTCTATCTACTACACCTCTCCTCACTTCAGAGAACCCCTCTTCTTATCAACCTTATAAATCCTTTCTTAGGAAATATTGAGGCTCTTTAGAATTTAACCCTGATTATTTTGACAATGGAAATTCTCCCCTATATGACTCTAATAATTACCCTTTACATATAAACCCTAATACTCATGGCTTACTTCCTCATAATCATGTCATTTCATCCCCTTATATTTAGAATACCACTACCCATACTATTGATCCATCGTCTTCAATAACTCTTAATAATTTCCCTTCTTTCATGATCACCCCTCTCAAATTTGGTGAATATAAGGTTTTCCCTAGAGATTTCCACATCCCTACTTTACCTAATTAGTCCTTCAAGGATCTACCTTCATCTTCTCCCTCTTCCCCACATAAGAGTTACATTCATTTAACCAATAAATTAAGTATCAATCATGACACTCATTTTATTTTCACAATATCTACCAATACCCCATTTCTCTCTGCTAAACTTGAAAAAATATATGGAAAAGGGTTCAAGATAATATATATATATAAAGGAAAAAGTCTAAACCTTTATGAAAATGGTATTATTGAACTTGTTTCTCTTAAACCATATACTCTTAAATATACCTTTGGATATTCTCCTTTCCATGATTCATCCACCCCCTTTATTCCCATCCTCTCTAGATTCTTTCCCACTCTTTAATCCCTTGTCACTAGAATTACATCACATCATTTTACATCTACATATTATCATTTGCGTATATGAATGGTATAACATTTTGTTAATCATTATCCTCTTATATGTGCCTCCTTCTTATCACTTTTCTTTGGATTTTTCTTTACTTTCCCTTTCCTTTGTTATCTTGTTTATTATCCTTTATCCTTTCTTTTCCTATCATTGTCTTTGTTATATTTATCTTTAGCATTTTTTATTTCTCCCTAAATAGTGCATATGAGATTATGAATGAATTGATTGGTTCCCTAGTGTCATTCCTCACTTATGCAATAAAAAAACTAGAATATTTCCAAATATATCTTATCATAAGTATTTTTTTATACCCTTCACCTTTTACATTCACCATCTGCAAGCCATGTTACATTACATGAACTACTCACATACCCACTCACAACACCTCTTGCTATGATGATTTTGTAACCTTTTTCCATGTGGCTCTTGGATATTTGATCCCATCCAACATTCACATTATACTTGCCACTTATACTTAGCCTTATAACACTATGCTAGATATAATAATCATAATTAAGTCCATGCATACTCTTTCCCCTATATATTCATGATATCCAAAACTCAGTTGTGATAATTAGACCCTTATGTTTATGTGTAGATCACTTCCCCCCTTCTCTCCTCCTCTAGACACGAGTACCATTAAGTATTATGATATCTATCCTCCCAGTTAGAGTGCTATGATTTATTTTTCTAAAGTGAAATAAAGTTGTTTTTCAATGAAATAACCCTTTAAAATAAAAGAGAGAAAAATAAAGGATATCATGCTTCTTTAGTTAAAATAGGCATTGATAAAGAGTATTTATATAAAATCTTTTAAAAAGGGGAGGAATAAATGTATTTATTAAATAATTTAAAAAGACAACCATTGTGAAATGGTCTGATGGTTTGAAAAATACCCCTTAATGCTTATATACAACATTTATGTGAGACTTGGAAATGGGGCACAAAGATCACTCAAAGAAGAATAAGGTGGTTTGGTGGGTTGTGGGCATTGGAGAAGGGGGCACATAGAGTGTGTACAACTTGGGGTACAAAGTACACCCAAGTGCTTTCTAGGGATTTTGTGTGAGTAGGCAACATTCTTCACTATGAGTAGGCACAATGCGAGTAGGTACATATTGTGTTTTTGCACAAGTTCTCCAAATTGTGCCATATCTATGAGGGATAACACCACTTAAATCTTCCTAGGGTGAGAGTGACCTTTCTGAGTGTTGTGATTTAGATAAGTACTAAATTTATATTGTTAGTTAAATAATAATGATATGGATTTAATTTAATTAATTTCTTTAAATATATTATTTGTTTCTTTTTATCATATTCATATTGTTGGATTCCAATTTATATATTAATGTTGGTGATCTTAATTTTATTAAGTTAGCTAACATTAATAAACAAGTATTTTTGTGCATTTGTATCTAGATTATAGATATAATTTATAATATTTAAACTTAGTTATTAACATTGTCAAATTTACTACCATATATAATTAACGTTGATATATTAAATCTATCTAATTTTATATTGGGAAAAAAATAGTACTACATTTTGGTATCAGAGCTAGATTAAGATATGTTAATCATTTCAAAGTTCATTCATTATTTTTTATTACAAGTGTGAATTTTTCTCTCATTTCATCTATTATTTTCACATCTATACACTTTTTATTTGTCTATAAATTCCCTTATTTAAACCATAATCTATTTTTCTAAGAAAAATACATTTTTGCCTTATGCAGTTTATTATCTATTTCCCATATATATGATACATTTTTTAAATTTTAATAATCATTAGGTACAAAGTTTAAAGAGTACTTTTTCAATTAGCATTCTCATACAAGTGAGAAACATAGCCTTGAGAAAGTTGATCAATCTCTATGATATAGTTAATTTATAATGATAAGAATTTGTAAAAGTCATATCACTCTCAAAATTGTGCTATAATGAATAACGTGAAAATATTTTATATTGAATGTATATTGTTGGAAGAATAAGGAGTTTTCCATTGATGCATTTGTTGGCAACATGAGTAAGTGGGATGAGCACAAGTTGTACAGTTATACAATTCAGTGTTGTCATTGTTGTCAATATTGTGATCTAGTATGAAGACCATTGTGCAGATCATTGTGTAGCTTGAGCATGTTTGAAGATAGTAATCCAGTGGGCATTTGCAAGAAGGTTTGATCTGGTGAAGATAGATGAAGGGAAAATTGACTAAGTGTCCATACAGGTATTTCGGTATACAAGACATTTAGTTTTTGGGTCCGCATTGGTCCACTGTAGAATATCTTGCTCTGTAGTTTTGGGATAATTTTGATGGTTGTCAGAAGAATCTAAATCCAAAATTTCATATTGTTTAGGCTCCTGGTGTTGAAGTTATGAGTGACAATGTATCAGCCTGGCAATAACAAGAGTTTTCTAGTTCAGTGCATATGTTTTGATTAATCCGCACATCTTTGTAGATTATAATTTGACTTTGCGACTTTGTGGAGTTGTTGACAGGTGTCAATAGAGTGTGTGTTCCAAATGGCATAGATTTTGGAGGTCCGCATGTCCAAATGTGGTTGTACAGTTAGAAAAAATTGATATTAGGTCATTACCGGTGCTGACCTAAAGAGTTTTGTATTTTTGTGGAGGTTGAATAAGTGTTGATCCATTATGTAGGAGCTATTTTGGGTCCATTTTGACCTATTTCAAATTGTTATGAGTTTTGAATCTTGGCGTGAAGAGTGTATGTGTGGATATTGAGCCGACAAGTTACATTTTATATAATACATCCAATTAGGCTGACCTAATTGATGTGTTAGGTGTTTGTGGATAAAGCGAATATATATGTACGATATTTTTGATGTCTTGAGGTGTGCACACGTGTGTGTGTGTGTGTGTGTGTGTGTGATGATGATATCAGTTGATGCGAGTTGAGAGAATATAAGGTGAATGTAGAGTAAAGCAAAATACTATTTCAGATTAGTATGAAGTGTGTGAAGTCGATAAATCGAGCTTCAATAGAACTATACTATAGAATATATTGTAGCATTTTATAATAGTTCAAATTTGGCTATGTGCCACCACTCTCTTCTATATTTTATTTTCTTAGTGGGAAATGAGTCCACTTGGATAGTGAGCCCACCTGCAGTGAGCACTTCTATAATATACTATAATCGGTTAAATATATGGTGAGATAATCCTCACCGTGGTTTTTCCCATTTTGGGTTTTCCATGTAAAAATCTAGTGTTCATGTGTTATGTGATGTTGTTGGTTGTCTTCATGCTTTCATTCATTACTAAAAATGAAATATGCTATGAGAATTGAATGTTTAGATGCTTAAGTGGTTTAAAAGAATATTGATTCACCCCTCCCCCCTCTCTCAGTATTCTGGATGTTCAACATAGATAACTTGTAATAGAAGAAAAAGTATGTCTACAAATATAGAAGTGGAATGCTAAAATTTTAAAGATATAAATTATATCCATATAAAACCATAAGCTTCTTACAATTAAAAAATATAGCTCAACTAAGGCTACTATCATAGAAAATAAACAATTTTAAAACATAATTTTTGTATATATTAGTTTTCATTGTTGTACATTATTAGAAGTCTTTAAGAGATAACTAATAAGACATGTGAAGCTTCTTCAATTAAAACACCCATCTTATATTACATTGGGAATAAACAAAAAAATCACGAATACACTTGTTGGCAACTTGGGTTCCTCTCTCATATTAGACTAAAAAAAATAATTCATTTTATATTGTTCAAACATTTGAAGAATTAAAATTTTCTTGTATCCATCTTAATAGTAATATCTGAAAATTATATTTGAAAGGCCTTAAAGTTACCCAAAATAGCTATGAGCCCAAATATTAACTTGATATATCTACTTCAAATTCTATAATAGATAGTCTAGGTCTAAAATTTTAAAATCTAAGCTATTAAAGTACTATCAAACGATATTTCTCAACTATAATTCTATTTATTATCTTTAGAAATTATCTTTATTAATGATAACAATAATTTCATATTTAATTATAGCAAGTTTGGGTTTTCAAACAAGTGATGTAGATGGATTTTATCTTGCTTACCAGGAGCACTCTTTTCTATATTAATTAATGGTTCTCCTTCAGGGTTTTTTAGATCCACACAAGGTGTAAGACAAGGTGATCCTCTTTCACCTTTTCTTTTTATAATTATGGAAGAAGCTTTGAGTAGGAATATAAAAGAGAAGCACAATCAGGGTTTATGGCAAGGGATACATATTCCATAAACTAGTTTGTCAATTATACACATTATTTTGTAGATGATACTTTATTGTATGGAAGGGAGAATGTTAATGAATCCAGGAAAATAAAAATTATTGTGGATAGATACTCTGAGTTGTCAGGACAAAAGATAAATGCTCAAAAATCAAAAGTATTATGTCTTCAACTCTAAAGCAACTTTAAAAAGAAATATTATTCAAGTGCTAGGTTTTCAAGAGGCAAGTTTACCTTGCAAGTATTTGGGTATTCTTTTCTTTATGGGTGCTAATAAACCATCCTTTTGGGATAATGTTATTGAAAGAATTAAGCTAAAAGTATGTGCTTGGAAAGCCTGTTGGTTGTCTTTATCAAGGTGGATTCTTTTAATAAAATATGTACTATCAACAATCCCCAATTATTTTATCTCAGTCCTCAAGGCACCTAGATCAATAATTGATCAAATAGAGAAAGCGATCAAAGGATTTTTATGGAAAGGAAACATGAATGATGTTAAAAAATTCCTTTGATCTCTTTGGATTCTATGTCATCAGAGAAATACAAAGGTGGAATAGGTCTGCATGATATCTCAAAGCATAATATAGCCTTTGGGGGGAAATTGGTTTGGCAGATGCATACTAAGCCTAATTCCAAATGGTGCACACTTCTGCAGGAAAAGTATCTTGACAATCAAGAACCTTCAAGAATTATCATAGTTTCTAACCCACCTGCAAGATCTTCTATGTGTAACTTTATGTTATCTTACATAAAAGTAATCACAAATTATGTTTCTTGGGAGGTCAATAATGGGGAAGCAGTGAATTTTTAGGATGACTCTTGGAATGACCATCCACCATTGAGAAACTGTTAAGACTTTCAAGCAGTCATTCCAATTTTGTCTTCTTTATGGGGTTCCAAATTAATTGATTATGTATGTGCAATAGAGATCTCTTTAGGAAAAGTAATATGGAAAGATTTTTCAAACTCTTAGTTATCTAATAAACAAAAGGGTTGTTTTCATTAGGTTTTGGTAGCAAGAACAGTCGTCTTCTCAGCAAAAGAGGGTTGTATTATTTGGGCTCCTTCAAAAGATGGAAATTACTCAGTCAAACAAGGTTACAAGGTAGTCCTTAACAAGGATAACCATTTGCAGTCTCAAAGAGCATATTCATTTTGTTGGAGTAATGTGGTGTTACCAAAGGCGGGGAGCTTTGCATGGCTTGTGCTGAGGAGAAGAGTACTCACAAGTGATCATATGGTAAAATTGGGTATAGAAGACCCATTTAACTATGTTTTGAGTGGTAACTACTTGGAAAATATTGATCATCTATTTTTGTAATGTTCATTTGCCCAAAGTTGTTGGGAATTTGTCATGCAAAAGATGAGTTTTCATACTCCATTTCCAAACTCAGTATGGGATCTCTTTTCTTCATGGCCAATGCTATATAAGACTTCATTTTTTGCATGTATTTGGAATCTAATTCCAACTTATGTCATATGGTCCATTTGGTGGGAATGAAATAAATTCATATTTACAAAAGTCTTAGCACCAGATCACTCTGTCCATGCAACAATTGAAAAATTAGTTGCAGAAGAATTTAATGCATATGTATAGGATCAGAAGAATGTTAGTTCTTTGTTTACCTCATGGGATGAAAGCATACTTAAGGGTTGGCAAGGTATTATTCAGACTCTTAAAGGGAGTATGAAACTGCCTTCCAAATTGAAGGTGAATAGAAGCCTAATCAAATGGCACCCGCCATCGATAGGTTTTTTCAAGCTTAATTTTGATGGTGCATCTAGAGGGAATCCAAGCTCTTTAGGGGTAGGTGTTTGCATTAGAGATTTTTGGGGTAAATTGAAAGCAACTAGATCAATTCATATTCCTCTAGGTATGAATAATATGGTAGAGTCACTGGCCATTCTTTATGGTTTGCAGTTAGCAAGGCAATTTTGAATCAATAAGATTCACATTGAAGGAGATTCACTTGTAATTGTAAACATGTGTAAGGTAAGGCAATGCCATAACTGGCATCTAAGGTATATCTTAGAAAAGGAATGGGAGTTAATGGACAAGTTTGAACTATTCCAACTCTCACACACATATCGTGAGGGGAACAAGCTTGCAAATTATTTAGCAAATATGGGGTGTCAGAAAATAGAGGTAACAATAATAAAAAATAATGATGATCTAAGAGATTTTAATGATTTGCAAGAAATTATAGACCGAGAAAGCTTAGAAAATATACTTTGAGATTGGAAAGCATGAGCATGATATCAGGTGGCTCCTTTGGCGGCTACTTTAGATCCTTGTTATATAGAGTATCGGTCTTTTGGTTGTTGGCACATCGAGTGTACATAGCATATCAGGCTTTTGGTTGTCAACTCCTTTATTCCTCCAGTCCCTCATGCATATTTTCCATAGGTGGCTCCTATGGTGGCTATTTTTTATCCTTTCTATATGGAGTATCAATATTTTGGTTGTTGACACATCAAGTGTACACATCATATTGTTCATATGGCATCAGACCCGATTTGTCCTATCTCTCGATAAGACTTTGTGAGGTCGACAATATTGGCACATCGGGTGTACACAAAATTTTATTCATATGGCATTGGACCCGATTAGTCCTATCACCTAATAAGCCTTTGTGTGGTCGGCGATATCGGCTGATTGGTCCTATCGCCCGATATGCCTTTGTGTAGTCAGTGGTTTTCAACATCTAATTCTACGTCTCTAAGGATTTGTCAATGTTGGCTGATATT
Organism: Sequoiadendron giganteum; assembly: GCA_007115665.2. NCBI lineage: Eukaryota > Viridiplantae > Streptophyta > Pinopsida > Cupressales > Cupressaceae > Sequoiadendron > Sequoiadendron giganteum. The sequence continues at coordinate 365,995,867 of CM021109.1, forward strand.
ATGAGCTTGTGAGGACCCCCTTTGATGGAATCCAAAGGATTGACTAGTATCGGTGGTTGGACTATCGAGTGATCAAGGAATCAAGTTAAAATTAGGTTCAGATACCACAAGATATTATAGGCTAAAACTTTGACTAAGGTGACTTTCCGATAATACAAAGGATGGGGCCTTTTTTATGAAACAAAGAATTTGACGCTAAAGACCATTGGGGATCGGCCAATTGGGTGTCCCATATGCTACGGGACCTAAACTAAGTTGTAAATGTTTACAATCAATGTTCTTATTCGGGGATATTGTAGATACTCACAGTCAGTGGTAGTATAGATCATATAAGGGGTTTTTATCAATTTTGATTGCAACAAGTAAACATGGCAGCAATCTTGGTTCTCAAAAACCATTGTAAAGCTTATTTTGTAACTTTTATTATATATTAATATATATCGGCTTTTAGCCTTTCGCAAAAACAATTCATATTTAATTGTAAATTTTTTTATAAAAATATAATTCATATAAATCTTGAAAATAACAAGTATAAATTATCATAACCAAAACATCCATATATAATAATCGCATGAATTTTTGAACCATTGCAATGTTCTTGGTCCCCTTAACCTTTGTCATTCCTTTGTTATCGACTAGTAAAACCTTATTTAATTTTTATTTTTTTTGGACAAATGCACTTTGCAAAAGGGACAACACTTAAAAAATAGCTCACTTGAAATAGGAAACAATAATAGAATACATCTATTAAAACTAAAACTACATAGATCCTTTTTAAGGAGCTATAAGAGAAGTATCCTCCCAGCCTATTCCATGGTATTCTTGTAAGGCTTGACCCTTTTTTAATTGGTCAAGGACCTTTTGTTACTTTGTGATTCTAGGAATTGAAGTGGATAAGGAGGCCACCATCTTCATTTAGGTGTAGAATGAGGTTTCCTTTGGAATTTCAGACTTCATTGGATTCCACTAACTATTCTCATAACACCCACCCATAAGTTAGAAAGTAATCACACTTGTGCCAGACTTTATAATTGCATTTACACATGGGATCTTTTTTGACAAGCATTAGAAATGCAAATACAAATGGAATATCTATGGTTTTCTTTTCTAACCACATAAAGAAGTGGAATCCACATAGTTTGTATGTAGTGTAGATTTTTGGGCTTTATGTGTAGTTGAGCAGTTTAATTGCATGACTGTTTGAAAAGTTTGTATTTCATGATTGTAGTGGGAGCATGGAAAATGTGCAATGTTACTTATTGTAGGAACTTTTTAGGGTGCAATACTTTACGTGCTGAATAAAAATTCACTGCCCATTTCTTTGTCTCATGGCATTCCATCATGACCTAAGATGAACCCATACATATCATATGCAATTGATAATAATTTTGGAGAGAGCTCAACAAGTGAGCAAGATATAGGAAGCATGTAGTATGTGCAGTATGTGGTTGAGGTCATATCCTTGCTGCTTCCACAAGAATGGATAGTTGCAGGATACTTCATTGCTTATAATCAATATTTGAGCTATTAAAGATCCATGCACCTACTTTTCTAAATATATGAATCCATAATGTAAGAAAAGTTGAAGGTTGATGGATGCTTGATTATAGGCTAAGTTGGCAACCAGTAGAAACAATCAAACTACTAAATGTCGGTAAGTATTTAAGTCCGATGAGCTAGTCAAAGAGAAGTTGGATATATCCATTCACTTGGACATCTATAGATTGGTTTGTCTAGTTGAAGATTAGAAATTTGGAAGTGTGGATATGACTGAGAACTAGCTATCAAAGATTCACCTTTAATCTAACCAATGACAGACTTAATTCTGATTGCTTGATTCAAGGCCATTCACTTAATCTTGTTGACAACCCAAAACAACAAAGATCATGTGTTGAGTAGTGGTGGTGTGGGGATCCTGCCAATTGTCATTGGTTCATACACTTACACACTTACAATATCATAATATTTAAGACTAATTACTTGTTTGAAGGTTCACTTTACCTCTTATCAATCTCTATGCCTTAACTCTTCTAGTTATCAATCACTTTTTACATATGTTATATAGTCTGGGTCATGCTTTTCATGGTAGTATCAAATTTTCTCTTTTTTCTTTAGATATTAAGTTTTGGTCTTTGTGGCTAGGAGTTGAATGAATACCTCTTACATCGCTTTCCCAAAATTTTCATAGAGATTATGATTTTATGGTTCCAATATCGGTATGTATAACTGGTTAATTGATGAAGGAATTTCATATTTTGGTGGTTAATATTCTTACATGTTTTATCTTTTTTCATGTATCTATCGAGGTGGAATATTCATATAGTTTCAAGTGGACCCTACTAGTCAAGCATCTTTGATTGGTCAAGTATTTATAGATAGTGAATGTGTTCCATGGACCAAAAAGCTATTAAGCATACAATTACATCTATATAACATGAACTTAACTTAAAATTAAAGTCTCATATGAATTAACATTTAATTTAATTGGTCAATCAATTTATATGTTGAGTTTCATTAGAGACAACTTAGAGTGAACAATGGGTGATGTGAAAATAAGATCAACAACAATAATTAGGAATATCATGAAAAATTGAATGTGAATTCAAGTCAATGATAAGGCTAATACAATCACCTCAAATGAATAAGCACAAAATATGGTGTAGTATAGGAAATTTTATAAACTAAGGGTCTAAATGCCAAGGCATAAATACAAATCCTTAGCTTTCTCATCAAATTCCTCCTAGTCCATTAAAAATGATAATAATTTATAGTAGTTCAAAATATCCTTGGAATTTTCAAGAAGTGTAGTATGACTCCCATGAAAAAATAAATGGTTTTAACATTCCTTGGCTTGTTTGAGATGCAAATACTTACAAGATTCTTAATTTTGAGTCAATATAGGTGAACTTTGTTATGAGAACCATTAGCATAATATCCCCTCAAAGAGCTTGATCATATGCTTTAGCTGAGCAACTAGAGTTCATAGTTGGGAATCAAAAAGGGTTATTCTAAAATAAAGAGGAAAATATTTGGAATTTTTTTGGTAGTAGCATTATTTGGATGATCCATATTTGTTGACCAGGGCAACTAAAAGGTGTAGAAATCATTATTCTCCCATTCTTTGCAAATCCAATGGTAGCACAAGTCTCACATCTTTAGAATCTTGGTGATTTTCTTACCTAATTTAGATATACAAGTTTGATAGTACTATTAAGGACCAAATTCCCAAAGTTTACCCAAACATGGATTTTACACTTCATTATAGCATGATCAACATTCATAAAGTTACTATTCAAGATATAAATGAAATAATTATATTATTCATTTATGTCAATACATTGACTACATATCTAATGATTTGATGGATTTTTTCTTTCTTTCTCTTAAATGTATGTAAGGTCTTTAAGCTCTTTTGTCTTCCTATATATGCATGGAGAATATTTTTTTATAAATATTAATATTACCCAAGTCAAATTTATTTGTCTCCTTTATTCAACCACCTTCATGTGAACATTTTTACACTTCAAACTTAGGCATTAACTTCCTTATTTTTGGTCTTGTCGTTGCACCAAAAGATCGACCTGTCAATGCCTGATACAAGCCTTAGTTAAGATCCACGAGAGGTGGTTAAACCATGTCACGAATCCTGAGTGCTGGGTTGAACAACCAAGGAGACCAAGGGAACACACCTTACAACAATCCCTCCCAGCACAAGTGAGGGATTTGAACCCATGACGAGCTCTGATACCAATTATTGGCCTTGTCGTTGCACCAAAAGATCGACCTGTCAATGCCCAATACAAGCCAGAGTTAAGATCCATGGGAGGTGGTTAAACCATGTCTTGAATCCTGAGCGCTGTGCTGAAAAACCAAGGAGACCAAGGGCGCACACCTTGCAACACTTATAAAGGTAAGTATGATAATTCACTCATATAAATCTAATAGTTGGATGATTTACAAAACTCTTGAAAGTTAAAATTTACATCATGATATATCAATTTAAATATGACAACTTGAGTGGTATTAAGTTCCAAATTACATTCATAATTCTATTCAACTAACACCCTCTTATAAATGGAGTTATCTTTGAAATAGAGTTAGTAAATTAGTATTTGTAATAGCAAAAAATTCTTTCCATGCTAAATTTGTAGACATGCAAAAATGACCTAACACTTATCACATATCCTGAATGATGTTTTCTCATCATCGACATCATTATCAGCTAATATCACTACATTTCACATCAATTACATCAAAAACCCTAATTTCCTCTATTAATTGAATAATATTACATTATTTAATTAAAATTCACTTTTTCATCATTTTTGACTAATTAAATAAATTTCATTTATTTAATAAAGTCCTAATCTAACTTTATTCCTCCTCATTAATTAAATAACATCAATTATTTAATTATGTCACTAATTTGTCCTATTCCCCTAAATCAATTAAATTATTAAAACATAATAGTTTAATTAAATCACTTTCCCCTAAACTTGAATAATTAAATAAATTATTCAAAACATCATTCAAAAGGGTCAAAACAAACAAATACAACTTTGTTTACAAAATTCAAACATGATTTTCACGTTCAACTCAAAAAGGCTTAATTAATTAATTACCTTCACCCACTTTCATGATCGAGCAAATTATGATCCCCCGATTGCTCACTCTGATTGGCTGACTAATTCATCTATTTTCTGACCGATTCATCTATTTTCTGACTGATTCATCTATTCTTCAATCCCACTGAAGTCTCAATCTATTTCTTCAATCCCACTGAAATCTCAATCTATTTCCTCAATTCCATTGAACACTCAAATTGATTTCTTCAATTATACTGATTACGTAATCAAAATCCACTGATTCTTCCCATCTAATTCCTCTCAATGGTTTTGAACCATTGATCAAGATATTCTACTGTGTGATCTTGATCGTTCATTTTCAAACACAAAATCTATATAACAACCTCATTTCTTCTAAAAAATGATCGAAGAATTGACATCTTTTACACAACAAAGCAATGCTGAAATAGCAATTGATTTCTTGAGAACTTCAAGACACATCTTTGATCAACACACACGAAATTTAAAGCTTTTTTCTACACAAAAATGGAGGCTTCACATTGATACAACAATGATCCAACACCTTTGCAAATACACCTCGACATGAGATGGGTAACTTTATGTTTTATTGAATTCATTGTTCTTGTTTTCCAATTGCTTCCTTGAATTCAATATTTTATATTGTTCATTTCGTGAGCAATGGGTATGAATCATCTTTTTATTTGAACTAGATTAGTTTAATTCATTCATTTGGATCTTATTTGCATTTATCGATTTCCCCCTTACACATTCTAGCATGCCTGGTGGGACCATGGTCATTAACACTAGCATTTCCTTGAGTGAGTTTTGAATAGTTGCAAGTTTTGAAAACACACTTGAAAAATCTTCACGTAGAAGCTACAAAAAATTCATGCGATCATTTTGTCGCTTCAGCTGCAGTCGCTCTTTTTCCAGTTGCTTTTGTCATTTCAACAACATTTGCTAAAATAACAGGGTCGTTGTTGCTCTTTCCAGCCTCTTTTGCTTGATAAACAAAGGTTGCTTTTGATTTTTTTAGTTGCAGTTGCTTATAACAGAGTTGCTTTTGATATAAAATTTTGCTTTTGCTCTGTTGTTTTTTTATTCGAAATCTGAAAATAAGTTTTTCAATTTCTGAGGCTAACAAGTGTTTTTTGTTGATGTTTTGTGATTGTTGACTTCATTTGTACAACTCTTGCAGGATATGATACAATTTATGTGAAGAACAACTAACAAATTTATTGTAGGGAAGGTGAATGGTTGAAGTCTAAATTTTTCAGAAAATTTGATAGTTTAGGAAAAATTTGAATTTGGTGCTTAAAATGAACCCTACAACTTGAACGCCTTTGATTTAGTGCTCTAAAAAGAACGTTCAAAAGGCTTTCTAGATTATAACATTTTTCAATTAGTGCTTTAAAAAGAATCTTTCAGAAGCTTTCATAGCTTAGAAAATTTTCAATTTGGTGCTTACAATGAACCTCGCAACTTGCACACCTTTGATTTGGCACTCTAAAAAGAACATTCAAAAAGCTTTCTAGTTTAGAACAATATTTCAATTTGGGGCTTTAAAAAGAACATTTCAAGAATTTTTCTAGTTTAGGAACACACTTTAAAATTGGTGCTATAAAAATGAACCCCACAAACTTACACGCTTTCATTTTGGTGTTCTACAAAAATATTTCTTAAAAGATTTCATAGAATAGAACAACGCTTCAATTTTTTGTGCTCTAAAATAGAATATTATCTTTTGACCAAACAATTTCAATATGTTGAAAAAATGCACAATTTCATTTTGTTGACCAATTAAAGACAAGGATTGTTAGAAACACTCAGTTTTGGGCTTAAAACTGGACAAATACTTTTTGATTTGCACACTGATATCTAATTGCTTGAAATCTAGAACAATTCATTTTGGTGCACATAAAAACAAATTGCTATCTTGTACACATTTCATTTCCTTTTTTTGGATAGCACCGCTCGAGGGGCATAAAAAGAATATTGCAATGAAGTGTATACTATGTCTTCCATGTGTGGAAAACTAAAGTGTTTATCTTCTCCCCTCACATCTTTTGGTGACCTTGGGTGACAAAAAGTTTTTTTGAGTTTTGCACTTTGCTTATTTCAATTTTAACTTAGAGAGGGGGCTTTCTATGAGATACATCATGTGATGGAGGACTCATAAGCAAGGTCTTGAAGCATGTTTATTGGCGAACTATATCAAAGGTTGCAAAATCATAAGAAAGTAGCTTCTATCCATGACGAGATGGCATTCTACACCTAATCCTACACCTTAAGGGGAAGGGAATGATTAAAGAGCCTTAAGTGGCCAGCGGTTGCTTGCATACATTGGGGTGTTCACAAATTTTCATTAAAAACCTTGTTTTAGAGGCCATCCATGTTTTTTCGAAACATTCTTTGAAAGTGGCGCATCAACACTTTGCTTTCGAGAAGTTACTTACCAAGTCCAACTTTTGGTTGAGGTGTAGAGCTTAAGACTTCATTCTTAACATACCTCTACACTCCTCCATAAGTTGCATGTAAAATTATCCCTTCGGGGCATGAGGTAAGCCTACCTAAAAGAGTGTACCTACGTAGGGTGACTTGATTGATGCATGCCAAGGTTACTTTATTGACATCAAACATTTGCTTGAATTAAAATGAACACATAAAAACAAGCATTAAACAAGGTTATCAAACTTCAAACCTTTAGACTTAGTATGAGTACTTTGAAAAGAGCCCTATATTTTCACTCCTTGAAATACATCTTAAAAAAATATCTTTAAGGTTTCTAAATATTTAGGCTCATATTTCAAGTCGCATTAAGAATGAAGTCAACATTGGAAACTATGGCTTTAGCATTTCAACTTTCATGAACTTTGAGCTTTTGTGGAAGGAAATGTGCTTAAAGTTATAGAAATTTAGGGTCAAATAGTTTTGATTGTTGTGTTGCATGATATCACTTGCCAAAATCTCAAAATAGATCAAACAAAGACATCAAATCTGCAAAATCTATCCCAACTGTTGTCAACACAGAAATTGGAAAATAAATTTGCACATAATACCGCTATTGTTGTTTTTCTGCCACACTTGACTAAAACTAGCCACAGTCGACCTAAAATCATGCCACTTTTTCTCTTTGCCTTATGATAGTTCATGGTAAAAACCTGTCACTTTTGAAAAATAGAACACACTTGATCTAGAATCTTTCGCAGTTTATCTTATTAGTACCACACTTGACCAATTTTCTTGTCTGCAATCGACCAAAATCTGGTCACTCTTGATTGAAATAGTCGCTTTTGCCTGCACAGATTCACCTATCAAAAAATTTACACATTGAGGCTGCTTTTGAGAAAACATGTCGTAGTTGACTTTTAGATTTGGCCATATTTATCGCTATTGTCCTAAAATCATTGCTTTTGCTCTATTTTTTGGTGAAAATCAGAAAACTCATTCAAAACTGATTACAAATCTTGTGAGAACAAAAATAGTTAGACTCCCAAAACACATCATAAATCACAACAGTTCATCATCCATTTGTAAAAAGAAACATACATTCCCACCTACTTTTAGAATTCAAAATCAAAACAAACAACTTGGATCATTCCTTCACTCAAACTTCTAGGACATCCATAGTTGCTTGAACCTCAAGGCTAGTTGAAGTTGATTTCCCACAACATATCCTCTAGAAAAATTAAGTGAAATATTGATCCAAGTCTTTCAACATTTTGAGTCCCAAAAATAATGTCATTCCCAAAATATCACTCCAACTTTAGGGTCTTAAGTATCATGAAAACCATATCAATGCACCATTCACTTTATGACCATTTGGCGTCCAATTGCTCCAATTCAACAACCAAATCTTACAACATCTATCATACAACCAAGTCTTACACAAATTGAAGGTGATCAAACATATATTATCAATAGCTTGAGAAGCTTCATATTTGAGAGAAATGAAATACCAATCCAATGGAGAAACATAGCTAATATCCTAGACAAAAAGGAATGAAAATTGGATCTTGTGATCGGAAGGCCCGTATTACCACCTCCTACATGGCAATAGATACAAACCTTACAACATAAAACACCAAAACACTCAAAAAATAGAAAATCCCAAAAACAAAGCATCCTTTAATTTTTATAGTTAGAAATCACCAAACTTCCATAAAATCTTGGCGCTTGTTTATGACAACCACACAATCCCAATACAAAAAAAATATGGAAGCAAATAAAAGTAGCTCTAGTTTACCTCCAACGAACACCACAAACAACGAAAGTGAACCATGGGGTTATAGACCAAGTGACTTTGTAACTCCTTGAAATGAATCAACATTCAAAGCAACATCAAATCGACCACCAAGTGAGGAGGAAGTAATCCATAGACAACAAGAAATGATAGATAAGTCAAACCAAAATCCAAAGAACATAGTCATAGAAGTGGATAGTGAGGAAGAATTAGATGAGGAAGAATTCTTTTGACACTCCAACAATCCCAAGGTACTTAAACTGATGGACAAACTCTTAGGAAAAGATCCAAATACCCACTTCTTCAAATTAGCACAATGTGGTGCTAAGCTTCCTATAGACTTTAATGTGGAAGGTTTTAAGGATCCTAACCTCATTGCCTTAGGGGATAACTTAGTTGTGAGAAAAATTCCCACACCAATGGAGATTCTGAAAATTCCACCAATCTTCTCACAAAGAAATGACCAACCTAAACAATAACCAATGGAAAACCCTTTGTTTAGGAAACCGTCCCAAATCAAGCAAGCAACAATAGCCCAACAATATCAAGGAGGTCTATCTAAATATATTTCGCAAGGTAACAACCCACCAAAAAGACAATACGTGTCCCAAAACACTTCATATATTGACCCTTCCTAAAATGTACAAAATAAAGGGAAATTTTTACAATAAAACCCGCAACAAGGTATGCCACAAACAAACTACTTAGGCAACCTTCAAACAAGTCAACAATATCAATGAGGTGTGCCACATGGTACCCTTACCCATCAACATAAACAAGGTGTGCCACATGTTACCCTTCCCAATCAATATCAATAATGTGTGCCACATGGTACCCTTCCCAATCAGCAATTCTAACAACAAGGTGTACCACCAATGCACTATTAGGGTAACCTTAAATACAATTCATCCCAACAACAAGGTGTATCACCAACACACTATCAAGGTAACCTTCAATACAATTTGTTCTAACAACAAGGTGTACTATCAACACACTACCATGGTAACCTTCAAAACAATTCATCCCAACAACAAGTTGTACCACCAATGCACTATCACAGTACCCCTCTTCAAAAAAATCAACAAGGACCTAATCCTCCTTCCCCACAACAAGGATTTAACATTCCTTCCATACAACAAGGACATAACCCTCCTCAAATTCAACAAGGACTTAACACTCCTTCCAAACAACAAGGACATAACCCTCCTCACATTCAACTAGGACTTAATACTCCTTCCATACAACAAGGACCTTACCCTCCTTACATTCAACAAGGACTTAATAATCCTTCCATACAAAAAGGACTTAGTCCTCCTTACATTCAAAAAGGACTTAATACTCCTTCCAACCAACAGGGACTTAACCCTCCTTACATTCAACAAGGACTTAATCTTCCTTTCACACAACAAGGACTTAACCCTCCTTCCACCCAACATGGTTACCAAGGTCCTATACCTCCACAATACCCAACTTATGACCAAACAAATAGTTTTGGACAACAAGGCTATAACTACACATAAGGTCCAAAAACAAACATACCAAACATAAAGGTAGGCATACAACTACAAGCCCGAAATCAAAATATATTGGACATATAGATTGGAAAACCAAAGAAGACCAACAATCTATAGGATATATGTCCATTCCCTTTTGATCGATCTATTACTATACTACCCTTCCTAATTTTTTTTGAAATACTAAAGTTTGACAAGTACAAAGGAAAGGGAGATCTAGTAGAACATGTACGAGATTTCTTGGTAGCTTGCATGGAAGTGCAAAACAATGATTCTTACCTAATGAGACTTTTTCCACATAGTCTTACTAGTCACGCTATGGAATGGTTCTCCCATGTACCACTGGGTATTAGGAGTTTTGATGAGTTGACTAATAAGTTTGTGAATCACTTCTCATTCAACATAGAACAACATGTCACCATCACTGACCTCTACAAGACTAGAAAAATCCAAGGAGAATCCTGTACATCCTACCTACAAAGATGGAGACATAAATCTAGCAGATGCAAGTGGCCTATTCCCGATAAATAACTAGTAGATATATTTGTATCCAATGTCCAAGCAGAAATCAACTGCCAACTCACCATGTTGTGCCCTGCTAAATTCAAAGAGACTATTGAAAAGGGACTACACATTGAAAGATCTCTCATTGCAAGAGGAGTCACTAAACTAAACATCTCAAAAGACAACCCTTATAGTTCGAATGACAAACCTAAGATTTGGGCCAATAATAAAAAATGTTACCAATGATGGAGTAGTTGATGCTAGAGACGTATGGAACGTGCAAAATCCCAATGTACCACAAAAAAAACCCCAAGTTGCACCGATATTTGATCCCAATAACATACAAAATAATCAACTCAGCTATCCCAAAAATAATCAATTGGATACCCAACAGACAAATTAGGGAGGACAAAAAAGACAATATAACCAACCAAGGAGGGAATTTACTCAATTAGGAGAAACCCTTGAGACAATCATGTGAAAATCAGTTCAACAAAACCTCACCAAAGTCAATGAGCATCCAAACTATGAAGAGCTGAATTTTAAAACACCGTGGTATAATGAAAAAGACTTACCTAAGTTCCACAAGATCAAGGGACATATGATGAATAATTTCATGTGACAAACATATAATACAAGACTTAACCGACAAAAGAGAAGTGATATCGAACACTGTCTTGGAAAAAAAGACCTCCAAAGCTACATGAATCCAATTCCTAACCATGCTAAGAAAAATGACAAAGGGAAATAATAGGACTATCACAATGCCAACTACACCTATGGTGACACTGTCTTAGGTACACTCTCCCAAGCAGATGACACTAGGATCAATGTGTTAACTATACAAGGTAGGGATCATGAATGTACATAACTACCCATCGAGG
>CM021109.1:366013014-366085962 GCA_007115665.2 Sequoiadendron giganteum
AAGGGACCCAAAGATTGGACTAAAATGATTATTTTAGTTAATGTATCCAAAGGTGTTAACTTTCAACTATGACCAAGTATTTGATTTGGATGATGATGAAATGTGTATTGTAAAGATGGTGGATAAAAGATGATAATGATGCAATGATTATTAAGGATATCCTAACATTCTCAAAGATGTTGGATATGAATTTTAGGATGACTATGGTTATGATCAAGTAAATAATGAGTGAAATTATTGGTGTGATGATTGGATAATTAGATTTATTTGGAAGAAAATGGTTATCCTAAGTTTGGATTCAACATTTTGTGTTTCAAAAGAATACCAATTTGAAAAATGTTTTAAATAACAAAATGATCTCAAACTTGACATGAATCAAATTGATATAAAAGGTTTCACAAATAAGTACTTTGGTATATACTATACTCTAAAGAGAAGACACAATAAAACCATATACTTATTTAATAAAGGGAGTGTTAACTTAATGTGGGACTACACAATAAAATACCTTCAAGTGAGTGGATAAATAGGGCATGCAAAGGTCATGTACCACCTCTACACCCCTTACTATGTGTTGGTGTGAATGGGGTTATTTCCTAACTAGTTATTAGTGAGGACCTAATCACATTATTATAAGTTTACTTAGGACTTAAATTTCTTAGTTGTAATTTCTAGAAGTTAGCTATAATGGGGCCATGTCTCATTATTTACCTTTTGTTATCTAGGCATTTAATAATTCTCTCATGCATTTAATATTTGCATTGAGGTTGTTATGACTTAGTTGTCTCACGTGATAGGATTAAGACACTTGTCATGATCTTGTCTAATCCTATCTCTCTTGTCTACATAAGCAAGGCTTCATATGCACATTTCATTCATCCAAAGCCCAGCTGAGTGTTGTGTAAGTCCACTATATCATTACAATCTTGAGTATTACATATTGGCCACATCTTGCATCAATTATTGCATCAATTATTGCAGTTTCATGTTCTTATTTTTCTCTCTTGTAGAAGGTTTTTTTTTCTTTTGTAGATGATCCTAGAGGCTTGAGTCCTTGAGTGACTCTAACATGGTATCAGAGCTTCAGAGTTGTGAAACCCCTTCTCAAATCTAAGGGTGATTTCAGCTTGAGATTTTGCAAGGTGTGTATTGGGGAAAAACGGACCGCACAGTTGCATCTAGAAGGTCCAAAAACCCCCATTTTCATATTTTATACTTCATATTTTTGTGCAGGAAAAAAAACTTTTGTCACACGACTATCTTAAATTTGACAACCAAATGATTGTCAAAAAATACTATGTTAGATTTTTCTACCAAATGATCATCATCTGACACTATGTCAAATTTGACATTTAACAATCATTGATATTTACTGTCTTAAATTTGATGGCCAAATGGCTGTTAGCAAGTCGCTCCATTTGGACCCCTTCTTCGTTAGCAGTTTTTGTTTTGGAGGTAAACTTCAGAGGCTCATAACTTGGTCATACAAACTCCTTTTCTCAAGTATTTTTTATTTATTTGGGGTATAATTTAACACTCTTTGTGGTGGTGCAATGAAATTTTGATTTTTGTGCCTAGTTTTTTCAAAAAATATCACAGGTGTTGCTGAGTCGTTCTCATTTTCAGAACTTCCCGAGCTTCATTCTCACTCCTACGGTAAAATTTTTGAGTGATTTTTTTTTGAAAGTGCAAAATTTTTTGTGTAATTTCTAATGGTGTGATCATATCATCTCATTATTTGTAAAATTTTTATGTTGAACTTGAGGCCAAATTTGGCAATCTGTATGCACTAAGATCAAGTCCACTTTGTTGTTTTGGCAAGTGGCACCTATAATTTCACTAAATATAAAGTGCCACAAATCATATATTTCTAGGGGGTTTCTTGATTGATTAATTTGGGCAGTAATCTTACAGTGGTTGATTGCTTTGTTTTGCTTGGTTTATGTTCTTGCAATGGGGAAATCTCAAATTGAACTCCTAACTCCATATAATTATTCTAAGTGGAGAAAATCAGTATGGAACTATCACATGGGAAATGGTCTAATAGGTCATCCAAAGGAAACTATTTATCAACCTACTAATGCTATAGAATTGGATAATTGAGAGATTGATCACGAGAAAACACTTGGATGCATATGTTCATTAGTCTCATTTAGTTTACAATTTCATGTTGAATCATGTAAAACACCTAAAGAGGCTTGGGAGGCTTTTGAAAAACTATATGGTAAAGAAAATAAGATTAGGGTATATTAGATTGATAATGATTTGATGAATCTTGATCCTAATTTTTTTGACCACATCCAAGACTACATCTCTAAAGTTAAACAACTAAGAACATAGCTGACATAATGTAGCATTGATAAAGAGGATTTATAATTGATTCTAAATGTGATATCCAAACTTGGTCCCGAGTATTTAGTATTTTTTTTCTGGATTTCATACCCATCGAATTTCTATGGGAGCATCATATGTTGATCCTAAGTTTGATGACTTTGCAAATCTCCTAATTCAAGAGGAAGCTAAGTTAATGAACGTAGGTCTAATCAAGTATTGCAAGTCATAAGCATTATTGGCTAGTGAGTCTAAGGTACAAAAAGAATCAAGGAATCTTGATAATAAGCAAAAGAAGAAAAATAAAAATCCACATAAAGAATCTTAATTATCTCCCTCTCAAGGGTAATCATATAAGAAGGAGAAGCCTCCATGTGCATATTGCAAGAAATCAGGGCATGATGAAAATCAATGATTCAAAATAGATTGATGAGTTGAGGCATCTTCTTAAGAAGGCACAAATCAATGAATCTTCATCATCAAAGGATTCATCTTCTCCTTCTTCATCAAAGTCCAATAAACATAAGGGGAAAGCACTTGTTGCAGTTCTAGATTCTAAGTCAAGGAGGTGGATAATCAATTCAGGAGCCTCACATCACATGGCTTCATCAGAGAGTATGTTCTCTTCATTTGAGACTTGTTCATCACCACCCATTTTGATGGCTAACAACACATATATGCGTGTTTGTGGGAAGGGATCCATTGACATGGATGATGGAGCATTCAATGATGTTCTTTGTGTGCCTTCATTGTCAACCAATATCCTTTCTATCTATCAAATCACACATGGTAGAGCAAGCAAGAGTGTTGAGTTCACACTAGATTCTGTCATAATTTGAGATTTGTATAGAAGAGATATAGTTGCAATTGGGGAGGTTGATCGCCAATCTCGAGTCTACACCTTCTCACATTTTTCTCCTAATGATTCAACAAATGTTCACATTGAGGCATCTTGTGTGGACACTTTTGAGGAGATTCAATATGGTCATTTGAATCTTGGTATTGTTTCATCTATTGAGGATCTACTGACTTGTGCTAATATTTCATCTCCTTCATCTACTATTGTACCTGAGGATTCTTGTGTTGCCATAGTTTTGGATCCTTGTGATTCAGTGTAACAAGACATAAATCATCTTCTAGAGATAACTACTTGGGATGAGTACTTGAAAAACATTGCTGGTTTGTTTTGTTAGTCCCACATTTCAAATTTGGGAGACATCATTGATTGCATTCATCTTCTCTTTGATGGAGATGATCCTTCTTCAGTTGTTGTGAGGGAACACTCTGACTCTCTCATTCATTCTCTACATGATAATTCTTTTTAGTTTGACATGAGTGTGGATTCTTTTGGATAGCATTTGGAGGAGGCTTCTTTTTCTTTAGAGGAGGTATACTTGTAATTGGATTATGTTCTACAATTGTTTCTAGGTGATTTTAGATTGTCTTCTTCAGTAGTGTGGCCTAGAACGCCTGTTTGAAGTGTGACACCTTTCAACATCGACATGGAGACACTTGAGCATTCTTCAGAGACATCATCCATCATCCATCTTCCTATATCTTCCTTTAAGGAATGGGAAGACATCTTGCATACCATCTTGGTTTTGTTTCTTCCTAAGGGGAGGAACGTTGTTCGACACTTTTGGATCATCTTCAACATTCAATATCAAGCTTCTACCATCATTGTAGGAGACTCAACATTGAGGGGGGCTGCATGGTCTCTCTTCTACTTCTCTCTTATGGGGGTTTTTTTTTCCTTGCATGGGGTTTTTTCCTTCTCATTATTCATTGAGAGCATTTTGTTTTGTATTTCATCTCTTTTGAGGAGGAGTTTTATCCCGCTAGGTTTTCTCCTTTTCTCTAGTTGTGAGAGATTTATTTGCATTGCATTTGTAGATGATTACCTAATATGGCCTCATAGGTGAGACCCATCTCTACATCATTTTCATAATAATCTACTCCATAAGTTTCACTTATGGGGGGTGTTGGTGTGAATGGGGCTATTTCCTAACTAGTTATTTGTGAGGACCTATTCACATTATAAGTTTACTTTGGAGTTGAGTTTCCTAGTTGTCATTTATAGAAGTTAGCTATAATGGGGCCATGTATTATTATTTACTTTTAGTTATCTAGGCATTTAATAATTCTCTCATGCATTTAATATTTGCATTGAGGTTGTTATGACTTAGTTGTTTCATGTGATAGGATTAATACAATTGTCATGATCTTGTCTAATCATATCTCTCTCCTTGCCTATAAGAAAGGCTTCATATGCACATTTCATTCATGCAAATCTCAGTTGAGTGTTGTGTAAGTCCAACATATCATTGCAATCTTGAGTATTGCATATTGGCCACATCTTGCCTCCATTGTTGAAATTTCATGTTCTTGTTTTTCTTTCTTGTAGAATGTTGTTGCTGGATTTTGCAGATGATCATGGAGGCTTGAGTCCTTGAGTGACTAACACCATGAAAGGAGAATTCCTAATCAAGTAATATTTGTTATATTAATACAAGAAGGTACATGGTGAGTACCTTTAGGCATAATATTGTACCTTGTACCACAATTAAGCAACAACCAAAAGGTCTTAAACTAGGATATATAAGGCTTATCTAGGGTATACTCTAAATACTACAAGGGTATGTGAGGCCTAATCTGTGAATTTGAAAGTGAAATAAAGTCAAACAACTGGGAGAAGAGGGTAACCCTCCCTTCTTCATTTCTCCAAGGCATAAAGTTCTTGGGGGGTTAGCCTAAGTGACAAAACAACTTCCAAGAGGAGTGTCTTTTGATTCACCCTTGCTATTTATACTTCGTCAAAACATTGGAGTTGAGGTCGTCCCTTGGGGTGTTGAAATCCTCAAGAATCTCTCCTAAAAATAAAACAAGACAACATTTATTTTTGATCCTCAATATCACCCTAAGGTGTGAGAGGAGAGCATACACAAGTGTTCTTTGGGTTTAAAAGATACTTATTGATTATTTTCCCAAATTGAAATGTGAAGTAATTTTTAAACCATTTTCAATATGATAAATCAAAAGCGGACAAAACACAAAAAAAAAAAAAAATATCTATAATTATGTCTTCAACAAAATTTTCTACAAAATCACTTATGTTATTAGTTTGCAAGATTCAAGGTTTGAAATCACAAAAAAATGACTTGCACACAAAAGTCACTAAAAAATAGATTAATAGTAATTCATATAAGAAGATAAACTGAAAAACATATTCTTTGGATTTTTTGATAACTTTTAAAAAAAGCATTGAGAATGATAAAAATGTGAAATTTATGACCAAATAAAGTTTTAAAACAAAAATATGAGTTCAAATACATATACCTAAAATTTGGAGCAAAATTATCAAATTTTACTTGCACCACTAGGTCACTAGGTCAACACTGGATTCAAATTTTCAACGCCTATAAATTTTTGAAAATATGATAAAAAATGAAAAAGTTATTGCATTTTGAGTGACGTGTGGTTTAAAAAAAAAAAAACAATAAGGTATGGTAGGGCTTAGTCCTTTGACTGCCGACTCCTGGTCAGCTAGGTGCAAAAGGGGTTGAGGTGTCAGGGACTGAATGTAAGCCCTCACGAGCTAATCACAATTGTGGGATAAAGCTCTCATATGACCTTGGGCCTTAAACTTATGGTTGAGCTCGTGGTCACCAATGTGACCGAGAGTCAAGCGCAAGAAAAAATAAAACCCCAAACAAATCGTGGGTGGAATTCAAATAAACAAAAAACTCCAAACTACAATTGTTTATGCCAAATTTTAAATGACAATTAAAAATAATTGAATGAATCTTACAAGATCTAAGATTTTGTAGCTACTTTGCATATATTTAAGGTTTTCGTGAACTTTAAAATCAATTTAAATGGTTATCAAAGCCATCAAATCAATTTGAAGATATCCGGATGATAGCTTAATTTTCTCAAATTGTGGATTGATAGTTATAAAGCCATTTTAAATTTTTTTTTTATCAAATATAAAACAAAATTTGACTAAGCCTTTATGGATTTCAGAGCTGTGTTAAATCAAACTTAATATTCTTGCGAACTGCCACACCTTGAATTTAAAAAATTATAAATTTGAATTTAATTTTTTTAAACACCCGTATATCTCATACTCGCCACATATATTTGATAACTCTTGGATAGTATATATTTCTATATATGCACCCACAAACTACAAAAGTTCATTTTTTATTAGAAACAATCAAGCTTCTATGATAAACATATACATATAATGTATATATGTTTAAAATTTTTTCAAAAAAATATGAAATTGCTATGTTTTTGTGAATTCTTAAGCATTATGTATATTTTTTATTTTATTTTATTGTAATAATTGTATAGTTGACCGTATGATACGAGTTGTAAAATGTACAAATAAGTAAGGTTGTACATAACTCTATACAACTGAAATATTTGTTCTACATACATACACCAAAAAAAAAATGTTAGTAAAATAAGTGTTTTATGCCAAATTTCATATCTGGGCATCCTAGATGCAACATTACAGTCCATTTCATCCTCAAAGACACCTTTAAAAACTTGATACTTGAAATTATCTCAAAGGCTTGTACAAATAGTTAGTGAGAAATCACCACAAAATGCCAATATGTAAATTGGAGTGAAATATGGGATTAGTCATCAACAGAGTCACCACAATAAGCAAATAATTTAGAAATTTAAATAGAACCAAATGCAATCCAAAAAAATATTCTCTAAACTATCAAAAAAATTTAGATAGAGCACACAAAAAAGAAATTTAACAAAACATAACATCAAAATCAACATAAGACATTACCATTATCTCCATTGTGTTTGATTTGCTCCTTGATGTATTGGAATGTGGATACTCTCTTTGCTTGAATATCACCAAATTGACAACATATATATATAGCTTGAATGAAAATGGATGATAATGAGAGATGTAGTGCTTGAATTTATAAATTTTTGGAATGAGGAATGGGTGACCAAGATCTATTTGTGAGATTAAGGGTAGAGAATGGTTGAGAGGAATTGTCTAGGATATAGGAGAGGATGAGTGGTGGAGATGAAGGTAGTTAGAATGTGAATGGCTAAGATTAGCTTACCAAATTTAATAAGTAGTTGTGAGGATAAGGGAAATTAGGGACATGTGCATCTAAAAGGGCTATAACTTAGGGATGTGTTGAGAGAATAAGGGGACCATAAGAAAAAGTGTTCCTAGGTGCCTAATATTCTTGGAATATGTTGAGAGAATAATGAGAGCACAAGTCCCCATTATTCTTTGAAATTGTTGAGAGAATAATGGCTTAATTGAATAATAATATTATTTAATTATTTTAGCCACATGAGTAAGATGGATAATAGGTGGGATATGCAATCAGTTATTTATTTATTTATTGTGATGATATGAAAAAGGGTGGCTAATTAAATAATATGATTATTTAAATAAAATATGACTTTAGGTGAAAGGGATATACCTTAGGTTGATTAGAATTAGGTGAAGTTGAATAGACCTAGGCAATGAAATTAGTTGATTAGGAATTAGGTGATAAGTTTAGTGATGATGAATAGACCTAGGGAATATTTTAGGTGTCTACACTTTCAAAAGATCTCCCAAAAAACCTTATTACACACTAATGGTGTGGTTATACTCAAGAGGTGTGTGATTATGTGATCAAAGCTATATAAGGTTTTGTAGAAATGCACACAAGACAATTGAGAGGAGGGGGTGAATCAGTTGTATCAATTCTTTCCACTTATAAACTTAAACAACTTCATTTTAACTTTAATCTGTTATTAAGTGTAAACATGAAATGCAAATAACAAAAACACAACACCAAAGACACCAGATTTACATGGAAAATCCATTGAGGGAAAAACCACGGTGAGGATTAACTCCCAATATAGAAGAATGCAAAACCGGATACACAGGCTCACTGCCTCGATATGAAGGGTCACTACCTAGATTAAGGGCTCAATTCCTTAGGACTCACTCTCCAGAAAAGGAGGCTCACTACCTATAAAATATTACAAAGAAATAGATAAAGATCCACCACTAGGAGTTCCACACACTTCGCAACTTGAACAAAAGAATATAAATATAATTAAGTTCTATTGCTGCACTTTGCTCTTCCACACTCTACTTTTCGCACTTATTCACACACTCTTATCTTGCTCGAATTGAATGATGGATGGATGATTAGTTCGCTTCAACTTGATTCACTTATATACCATCTTCAACCTTAGAGACATTCATAAGGCCGAATATACAATTACAAATTACAAATTCAAACAAGGTCGACTAATCAACATTCTTGTGATGGATTAGAATGTGAGAGGACCAATTACATATTTAATTTAGGACACAAACACCATCTTGGATCACACACACACTTTCACAAATCGATGCAAAAACATAATGTAACATGCAAACACCAGGTCGGCCAAACCTAATGAAAACATCGATGAACTTGAAGTACACGCATCACTAGCAAGATAATCTCTCGTGGATGGCCCAACATGCTTCATGAGTCATTTTACCATCTTAGAGAACAACTCAGATACATCTACAACATCTTCAACAAACTTTATTCGCAGAGAATACTTCACCAGTCCAACTGGGACAACCAGTCAGAATACCAGAGCTCTGGAGCAAGCCTTCCAGAGTGCAAAAACACATATAACTTTTCCAGAGTACAAAAAACAAACCATATAGCAATCTCCCAAATCCACAAGATCTGAAACCAAATACCAGAGGACTGCGAAGCCAAAACATTTCTCCCAGTCAACAACTAGATAACT
This sequence comes from Sequoiadendron giganteum, assembly GCA_007115665.2. NCBI lineage: Eukaryota > Viridiplantae > Streptophyta > Pinopsida > Cupressales > Cupressaceae > Sequoiadendron > Sequoiadendron giganteum. Next base: position 366,022,141 of record CM021109.1, read on the forward strand.
CTGCAAACCTAGTTCACACACCGGTGAACATAACTTCTACTCTCCATCAACCCAAAAGCTGAAACTCAGAATATATAATCCACTTAAGCTCAATAACACACCTAAAATTCTCATAGGCAAAAGATAAACAAAAAGGAAGTGCGGACAACAATACCGAATTATGCTCAAAACATACTTCAACACTGGTTTACATCATTTCTCCATTTTCTTAAGAGAACTTGGCAAATACACAACTTGCTCAACCTGTACAGTGTTGACATCAATGAAAACATTAATGAAAACACCATCAAACATATCCATACTTGCAACAATCTCCACCTTTGTCATTGATGGCAACACATGATGTGAAAAACCATCAAAGATAGAAAACATGATTCTCAAGAGCGACAACCTGCCAAGCATAAAGAATACATGATCTCTCTCCCATATCCTACATGATTTTCAGAAGCGACAACCTGTCAAGCATATAATTTTCACATGATATCTCTCCCCTTTTGAAATCAATGTCAAAGGAAATTCTTGCTATATAAAGCTTTGTTCACTCCCCCTAAGGAGCACACCCACAACACATACTGCAAAAAATCAATTCTCTACTCCCCCTGAGGAGTAGACCTCAATCATCAGTCCAAAACAAAGAAGTCTATGAATCCACTGGATTGATGCACCACTAGATGCACTTAGTTCAAATAGGGAGGGGCAGAAACACTTAGTTTCCCTCTGAGATACTCAAAAGTATCCTTTGGAGGGGCCTTAGTGAATATGTCTGCAACTTGTTCTTTAGTAGGCACATATTTAAGTCTAACTTCGTTCTTCAACACCTTCTCCCTCAAAAAGTGATACTTAATAGATATGTGCTTTTTTCTAGAATGCATTACCAGATTCTTTGATATGTTTATTATAGCACTTGTATTGTCACAAAAGATAGCAGTAGGTTCATCACTCATCACACCTATGTTTATCAAAGTTTGCTTCATCCAAAGTACCTGTGTACAATAGGATGCTGCTGCAATGTACTCTGCTTCTGTAGTAGATAAAGAAACTAAATCTTGTTTCTTGCTCAACCATGCAACTAATCTTCCTCCAAGGAAGAATGCTCCCCCACTTGTACTCTTCCAGTTATCTACACATCCATCCCAAGCAACATCAATGTAGGCATTCAATGTAAAATAATTGTCCTTCGGATACGATAGCCCAAAATCTAGAGTTCCTTTAAGATATCTGATTATCCTTTTCATGATTGTAACATGTGCTTCCTTTGGTTTTGCTTGAAGTCTTGCAACTAAAAATACTACATGCATAATGTCAGGTCTAGTGTTAGTAAGATACAATAATCCACCAATCATGGATTTGTACATGCTCTGATACCAATTGTTGAAATGCACACAAGACAACTGAGAGGGGGGGGGATTGAATCATTTGTATCAATTCTTTCCACTTATAAAATTAAACAACTTCACTTCAACTTCAATATGTTATTAAGTGTAAACATGAAATGCAAATAATAGAAACACAATGCTTGAGACACCAAATTTATGTGGAAAACCCAATGAGGGAAAAACCACAGTGAGGATTAACTCACAATATAGAAGAATGCAAAACTGGATACACAGGCTCATTTCCTAAGGGCTCACTACTCAGATATAAAGGCTCACTACCCAGATTAAGGGCTCACTGCCTTGGGACTCACTGTCCAGAAAAGGAGGCTCACTGCCTACATAAAATTACAAAGAAATAGATAAAGATCCACCACTAGGAGTTCCACACACTTTGCAACTTGAAAATTAGAATATAAATACAATTAAGTTTTGTTGCTGCACTTTGCTCTTCCACACTCTACTTTTCGCACTTATTCACACACTCTTCTCTTGCTCGAATCAAATGATGGATGAATAATTAATTCACTTCAACTTGATTCTCTTATATACCATCTTCAACCTTAGAGATATTCATAAGGTCGACTATACAATTACAAATTACAAATTCAAACAAGGTCAGCTACTCAACATTCCCGCAGTGGATTAGAATGTGAGAGGACCAATTACATATTTAATTTAGAACCCAAACACCATTTTGGATCACACACACGCTTTCAAAAATTAATGCATAGACATAATGTAACGTGTAAACACTAGGTCAGACAAACCTAATGAAAACACCGATGAACTTGAAGTACATGCATTGCCAAAAAGATAATCTCATGCAGATGGCCCAACACGCTTCACAAGTCATTTTACCATCTTAGAGAACAACTCAGATACATCCACAACATATTTAACAAAATTTATTCATAGAGAATACTTCACCAGTCCAACCAGGACAACCAGTCAGAATACTGAAGCTTTGGAGTAGGCCTTCTAGAGTGCAATTTTTTTTTTTTTTTTTTTAGAGTACATAAAACAAACCATATAGTAATATCCCAGATCTGCAAGATCTAAAACCAAATACTAGAGGACTACAGAGCCAAAAAATTTATCCCAGTCAACAACTAGATAACTCTGCAAACCTAGTTCACACACCGGTGAACATAACTTCTACTCTCCATCAACCCAGAAGCTGAAACTCAAAATATATAATCCACTTAAGCTCAAGAACACACCTATAAAACCTCATAGGAAAAAGATAAACACAATGGAAGTACAAACCACAATACCGGATTGTGCTCAGAACACACTTCAACACTGGTTTACATCATTTCTCTATTTTTTCAAGAGAACTTGGCAAATACACAACTTGCTCAACCTGTACAATGTTGACATCAATGACACCATTAATGACAACACCAGCAAACATCTCCATACTTGCAACATGTTTCTCATTAAAGCAACACAACTTTACATTCAAAGTATGATTTTGAAATATCCTCCAAGGGGATCCATTTATGATTTTGAGAATATGATCAATGAATGAGATTAAATTTTTAGATCAATGGCTAAGGTTAATGGAGAGCTTTGAAGAGATGAGGAGCCTCCAAGTGGCACCTTGTGATTGGTACACTTAGAGAGGGTATGGATCAAGGGTATTTTAATGTCTATAATTATCTTAGGTTGGCTCTAACATTAGATTGTATTAGTTTGTAGTTAAACCTTTGATGCCAATTAAAAGGCATTATAAAGCTATATTAAGAAGGAAGAAGTGGGAGATAAGATACATAATCATATGAGTTAAATATATGTGAGAATATTGAAGATGATAGGTGAGATTAAGGAATGAGGAATTAATTATAAGACATGTATGAGCCATGAAAGTACTGTAATATATGATTTAATGTATATATTGATGTATATATGAATTTATGTAATTTATTATAATATTGTTTATATTTATTTTTTTGTATTAATTATAGTTTTTCAAAATGGATTATACATTAGTTTTGATCATTCCTTGAGACTATTGTTTATGCCATGACAGGCCAAAAAATAAACATTCACTAGAAAAGCTATATATTATATATTCTTATTTATCCAACAATTTTTACGGAGGAGCATTGCATTGATTTTTACTTTCGCTACATCTGTCTAGGTCACAAATGATGGTTCTACTTTAGATGGATTTGAGTTAGACCTTATGTTGCAAGTATGTTTCTAGTGTTGTTATTGATTTCAACCTCCAGTATGATCAGGAAGATTGTTGCAGGTTGTCATTGATGATAGTAGTAAGTGTGTTGCACTATGTTGTCTTTAGTATTGTCATTGATGTCAACCTCTAGTGTGGTGTTGAGTACATATTGTAGATGTGGAGATTTTTGGTATTATGGATGCTACAGGTGCTATATAGTGTTATGCTAGTGTTACAGTTGCAGTAAGTTCACTTGGTTTCCAAGTGCTTTTGAGAAAAAATGAATAAAAGAGTGTGTATGTGAGAGAGGTGTGTTCAAGGTCATGCTCCACATTTCTTCATGGTTGAATATATGCTTATATGGTGTGGGTGTATTGATCAAAGGTGTTCAGAGGTTTTATATCTAGAGTTTCAGGTTTTGGATCGTTCTACTATGGAAGTTGTGTTTGATAGTTTACTTGTCTATATAGAAGGTTGTCTAGGAGAAATGAGATTGCTCTGCATTTATCTGCGGTGAGATTTCTTGTCTTGAGAAATTGGGAACATTATCATATTATCTTTATTTATCTTTCTTTGGAGTTTCTAGTGGGAGTTGCTCCACAAGTTTAGTTTTTGTGTTGAAGTTAAGTGGTAGTGCATCTTGATGCGCAAGATGAAAGTAAAATTTATTTTAGGTGGTTGCGGTAGTGTTGCAAAATATTCTGATGATGTTCGAATATTTTGGGATGTTATGTGGATATTTTAGAGTGTTTATAGATGGTCTGCATGACCTAGAGAAGTATGTATGTGGTCACTTGTAGTGTTGGTTCAGGTTTGGCTGACTTGGCATGCTATTGCTATTTGCAGATGTACCTTGTAGATTATGGATGCGATGAGTAGCATGGTGATGTAGATTTGGGTCCTAGTTAACTCTTGGAATGGTCTTCCTTCACTTATTTTCATTACATAAGTGTTTGGTTTTGACCTACTTGGTGTTGCACGTTTGAGGTGCATACATTTCATTAAGATTAACCTAATTGAGATTGTTTAGGTTGCGAACGGTATAAAAGTAAGGTGAGTTGTTGGAGATGTGTGGCAAGTGTGAGATGTGAATTTTATCAAGTGTGGTGATTTTATTATGATATTTGATGCCTATGACTCCTAAGTATGTGCAAAAGAACCATTTTGAAGATGAAATCATTGGAAATAAGAGAAAAGGTGTGTTGACAAGAAAAAAATCTGCTATGATAGAGGAACATGTAAAATTTTGTATACTTTCAGAGGTGGAATCTAAAACTATGTTTGAGGTATAGAAAGATGAGAATTTGATCAAGGATATTAAAAAAGAGTTGGAATAGATTGAGATGAATCAAAATTGGGAATTGGTCCCAAGAATTGTAAACAAGAATGTGATAGGAACTAAATGAGTTTTTAAGAACAAGTTGAATGGGGATGGAAAAGTTGTCAGAAAAAAGGCTAGACTTGTGTGTAAGGGCTACTCACAAGTGGAAGGAATAGTTTTTTAAAGAGACTTTTTCTCCAATTGCAATGATGGAAGCCATTGGAATGTTTTTGGCTTTTGCAGCACATAAAGACTTCAAGGTTTATCAGATGGATGTGAAATCTACATTCTTGAATGGTGGGTCAAAAGAAGAGATGCACATTGAACAACCAAAATGATTTCTGTTATCAGATTGATATGGTCTATAGGTTGAAGAAGGCATTGTATGGACTCAAACATGTTCCCAGATCTTGGTATGGAAGGTTGGATAAGTAATTGTTGCAATAAGGACTCAAAAAAGGTAATGCAAATAGCAACATTTACTTCAAGGTTGAGGAAGAAAAAATCTTGATTGTGGTAGTGTATGTGGATGACATTATTTTTAGATGAAATGAAGGCATGTGCAAATGGTTTTAAGAAGAGATACTTAAAGAGTTTGAGATGTCAATGTGTGGGGAGATGAATTTCTTTCTTGGATTACAAATCAGTCAATCAGAAAAAGGCATTTTCATTTCATAGTTAAAGTATTTCAAGGAAATGTTGAAGAAGTTTAGAATGTAGGATTCTAAACCAGTGTGTACTCCTATGGTTACTAGTTGTAAGTTGAGAAAAAATGATGAATGTCCTAAGGATGATAAAAGAAACTATAGATCAATGATTGGTGGACTACTATACCTAACTATTACTGGACTAAATATCATGCATGAAACTTATCTTGTGGTAAGATTTCAAGAAGATCCCAAAGAATCTCATGTTGCAATAGTAAAAAGGTTATTTAGGTACTTGAAGAGCACTCTATATTTTGCTTATGGTATCGTAGAGATACTAATTTCTCCTTGAGTGAATATATAAATGTAGATTAGACAGGTTATACAAATGACAAAAAAAGTAAAAGTGGAAGTGATTTCTTTCTTGGAAGCATATTAGTTTCTTGGTTGACTAAGAAGAAAGATTCGATATCATTATATACTACAGAGGTAGAGTATATTGTAGTAGCATCAAGCTACACATAGGTGTTATGGATGAATTTTTTTTTGAAGGATATCATAGTATCATATGGTGAACCTATTTCTATATTGTGTGATAACACAAGTGCTATCAATATTTTAAAGAACCCAATAATGCATTCAAGAACAAAACATATCTCTATCTGGTATCACTTTCTAAGAGAGAAGGTTGCAAATAATGAGGTGAAGTTGGAGTATGTGCCAACAAAGGATAAAGTTGCAAATATTTCACCAAGGCTCTTCCTAAAGATACATTTGAGTATCTATGACATAAGTTAGGGGTTATTGGCCCTCCTTCTTTCAACTAGATGCATAAGTTGGTGCATTTATCTAGGTGAGTATTCAAGATACATTCTTAGTCTTGGATTGATGATGAATGCTACCTCTTAGTGGGAGTAGGTAGTAGTTTTGTTGGTTGGTGTAGTCAGGTGGAGCATATTTTATGACCATAAGGGGGAGAGAACTAAAAATTAAGTGAAGAATGAGTAGTGCAGAATTTACAATAGTTAGAAGAGTAGTGGAGAGAGAGAGATGTTGCTTATTGGTGTTTCCTAAAGAGGTGTGAAAGCGGTATCAAAGTGATGTATGCATATGTCAAAAGGGATATATGTTTCGCTTTGATATTGATGTGAAAGGGGGAGAGAGTGAACTCTGAAAAACACAAGGAAATAATCAATGTCAAAGGGGGAGAGAAATGGTTGAAGAACTCCTTAGATAGGGAGAGAGATTGTAGATAATGTGGTGTTTAAAGAGCAAAGATAAAGGGAGAGAGTGAAGTCTATTGTAGTAAGGGGGAGTTTTGCTTAATGCCGAGTTTCTTTTGTTGTTAATGGTTTTTCAGAGCTATTGTTGCCATCAATGACAAAGGGGGAGATTTTTGCAAGTATGTTGTTGGTTTTGTCATTGATTTCAACCTCTAGTATGGTCAACAAGAATGTTGAAGTGTTATCGTTGATGACAATAGTAAGTGTGTTGCACTATGTTGTCTTTAGTGTTGTCACTAATGTCAACCTCTAGTGTGGTGTTGAGAAGATATTATAGATGCGGAGATTGTTGGTATTGCAAATGTTGTAAGTGTTATAGTGTTGTGCTAGTGTTGTAGTTGCAATAAGTTCACTTGGTTTCCGAGTTATTTTGAGAAAATTTAAAGAAAAGAGTGTGCATTATGAAAAAGGTGTGTTTAGTATTATGCTCCACATTTCTTCATGGTTGAAGATATTATTGTGCGGTTTGGATGTATTGATCAAAGGTGTTATATCCAGAGTTTTAGGTTTTGGGTCGTTCTGTTATGGAATTTGTGTTTGACAGTTTGCTTATTTGTATAGAAGGTTGTTTGAGAGAAATGAGATTACTCCACATTTCTCCACAATTAGATTTATTGTCTTGCAAATTTGAGAAAATGTTTATATTGGCTGTATTTATCTTCCCTTGGAGTTTTTGGTGTTGAGTTGCTCCACAAGTTCAGTTTTTGTGTTGAAGTTCAGTGGTAGTGCATCTTGATGTGTAGGAGGAAAGAAATCTTTATTTCAGGTGGTTGTGGAAATGTTGCAAAATATTTTAATGACGTTGGAATATTTTTAGATGTTGTGTGGATTTTGTGGAGTGTTTCTATATGGTCCATGTGACTTGAAGAAGTATGTATGTGGTCACTTTAGTGTTAGTTCAAGTTTAGTCGACCTAATGTGCTAGCATGATTTGCGGAGGTACCTCATGGATTGTGGAAGTGATGATTAGTGTGGTGATGTAGATTTGGGTTGTAGTTAACCCTTGGCATGGTCATCCTTCACTTCTTTCCACCTTTGAAAGTGTTTGGTATCAACCTATTTTGTGTTGCACATTTGAGGTGCATACATTTCATTAACACTGACCTAATTGAGATTGTTTAAGTCACAAATTGTATAAATGCAAGATGAGTTGTTGTAGATGTTGTGTGGAAAGTGTGAGATGCAAATTTGATTAAGTGTGGTGATCTAATTACAATATTTAATTCCTAGGACTTCAAATGTAGTGAGAAGAAGGTGCCTATATTTTCAGTGTGCTTGAAGTTGCTAGAGGTAGTGAGTCGAAGGTTGTGGATGGTGCAAAGTTGCAGTGGTGGATTTTCCTATTGCTGTGAGATAGTGAATATTACTCTAATAGTTTCTCATGTTCTTCTTTCTTCTTGGAAATGAGCCACTTGACAGTGAGCCTTTCTTCTTTTTTCTGGGTAGTGAGCCCTTAGCAGCCAGCCTAATTGTATTCGATGTTGTTATTCATATATATGTGAGTTAATACTCACCATAGTTTTTCCCTACTTCAGTTTTTTTATGTAAATCTAATGTTCTCTTGTGTATGGTTGTGTTTTCATTGTTTTTTCACATGTTTACTTTATGCCAATGCTTAATGAGGGTTTAAATTTTGATAAGGTTTTAAAAGATATTGAAGGATTGAATGTTTCAATGTACAACTGATTCAATCCCCTCTTAGTTGCCATGTGTGCCTAACACCTTACTACTTCAACTATCATTAGTTCATCCCGATTTGCATGAAATGTTGGCCATCTTAGACCAAGATCCTTTTTCAGTGTCCCCAAGTTGTATTTTTCATTGTATTTCCTTTGGAATTTGAGGTAGTTTTCTCTAAATGGGATATTTTCCTTTGAATCAAATAACTATTGCTTAGCATATTTTATCTCTTTCTTGCTAATCCCAACCTTTTCATCCTTCAATAATTTTAAAAAATTGGCTTTAGAGATTTCCAATGTGACTGTAACTTGCATAGAAACATTATAAAAGATGATTCTTCTAGTAGACTCAGTAAGGACTCTCATCTTTCCTTTAAAATTTTCCTCATTTCTTGCTTTCCATAAATACCATTAATAGATTTTTCAACCCCTTCTAATTGCCCAGTTAGAATTTCTTGAGTCTTAACATTTCCTATTCCCCCCAACCATTCAGTTCATAACAAAACATCATCCGGATTTCTTTTACAAATAAGAAGTAAAAAAATATATGATTAATGTTCTTAGGTTTTCTACTTAAATGAACACACATCTATGTTTGAATCATACAAAGATAACGAATTTTTTTGTAGCAAAATCAACCATTTAAAACACATTTTTCTGGTTCAAGAATATTGTTCTAGTTCCACTTAACTATTTTTTTCCAACTTATTTCACCTTCTTTTAGTCTCCAACATTTATTAAGATGTTCAAACACTTATTTTGATTCAAACATCATTTTATAACAAAATTTAGGATTTATTTTGAAGAGGTATGTACCATCTTTGCAAATATATCCCACTAGGGTATTACAATTACCATTATCACAAAACTTGTTATTTTTCACAATTGCATATTTTTCATGGACTCTCTTAGCACTAAGTATGTTCTTTATTGAGTAGCTGGATGATTATAATTAGTACTTAGAAAAGGACATGTAATTAGTTGATCATTATAAATAATGTTATTGAAGCACTTAATACTAATCCTTTCCCAATCTTTAGTTGAGCAGCCTTGTAGAAGAGTAAGAGGATTTTACTTATGATAGAAATTCCACCAAATTGATGAATTAATAAAATTTCAAATGTGCCTAGTATCATTACTTATTAAAATCCTTACTCTCTCCCAAGCTTTCCATATAGTTTTAAAAACATTTGATCCAATAGGGGAAATTGGGAATTTCCTAACTAGCAGGTCTTTAATAGGGATATCCTTCTAGCTGTTAGTTTTTTTAGGCATAGAATTTTGGATATTGTATTTGACTAAAAATTTTCAAGGTTAATTTCCTACCATTGAGTTAAGAACCCATTTGAAAATGAGAGCCATTCCCTATTTTTTAGGTCTTTTAGACCTAGTCCACCATTTTCTTTATCTAAACAACAACACTCCCAGCTTACATGTCTTTTTTTGTTACCATGACCATCAAACCATAATTTTTTTCTTATTTTCTTTTGGACTTCTTGCAATTGGTAGCTATAGAATAGCCAAGAAGAAGAATTATATATAGTATAAGAAGAGAGAATCTTTTGACACACTTGGATTCTCCTTGTTGGAGAGATAATGTTTATTCTAATTCTCTAGTTTCCTTTTAATTTTGATCTTTACCCAATCCCACATATATTTTAAGTTTAGAATGATAGCAAATGGTATTCCTAGATATCTTACTTGCTTATTTAGCCCCCCCATTGAATCCCAATTTTTTTCAACCATTCAAGAGAGTTGTAATTCCAACTTAACATTATAGATTTTTCTTTGGAGACTTTTTCCTCAGAGGCTTCATAAAAAATGTCTAATTTGGCTTTTATTTTTGCATTAAAAAGCCAAATTTTTCTTCCTCTAGGTTTATAAAAAGTGTAGCGTCAACAAAATGTATATTTAACAATTCACTACCATTAGGCAGATTTGGGCCTTTTACTTTGGGGCTATGTGAGGCATCTCTTAAAATATAGTAAAGAGCTTCAAAAGCTATTGCAAAAAGGGTTGGGGCTAATGGGAAGCATTTCCTAAATGATATTTGAAGCGAGATTTACTTTGTCAATGCCCCATTTACATATATCTAGGCATTTTCATCTTGCAAAAGAATGTTAAGTAATTTACAAAATTCTTAGGGAAAACCAAAGGCCTCCAAAGCCATTTTTGATGAACGACCATTCAATTCTATGGCAGGACTTTTCAAAGTCTAAAAGCAACATTCTCATATTTTGATTGGAAGTTTTTGGCCATTCCATTGCTTCCTAACTTGTTATCAAGTTTTCTAAAATATATATGCATTTATAAATCCATTTTGAGTGTAGTTAATACAAGATGATAATATGTACCTCAATCTCAAAGCCAAATTTTTTGCAAGAATTTTATATGATACATTTAGTAAAGTAATTGGTCTCCAAATTTTTATTAAGTTCTTATCTCCATATTTAGGGATTAATTTACTCCTTTATTTATTTCTTTTCCTAGTACAACCCTCTCCAATGCATCCTTATATACCTCACACAAGTCCTCACTTATCTAGGATATATTATTTTTATAGAATTCAATGGGGAACCCATCTAGACTTGGTGATTTATCTTCACTAAAGGTCAATATGGTTTGTGTTATTTCATCCTTGGTAATATCCTTCTTAAGTATTTCCTCAACACTTTCTGATATATTTTTAGGGATTATTTTTTTACATATCTCCCTTGCTTTAATAGTTTGAGATGTATTCTCTTCCGTGGTGAAAGGTTTTGAAAAAAATTAAAGAATTGGGTTTGTATTTCCTTATGGTTGTTAATCAAGTTCCCCTCTATCCACAAACATTCAATTTCTTCTTTTTAGATTTCTCTTTTACTAAATTGAAAAAATACCTTGAACCTTTATCGAAATTATTGATCCAAATCAGTTTGGCTCTTTTCTTTAGTCCTTGGATTTCCTTTTCTTTCAAGTTTCTTAGGGAATTTTTATAGTTAATCTAATCCTCATCAAGGTCTTCCTTTGAAGGTTCATCACATAGTCTACATTATTAATTAAGAAGCTTTTCTTGGAGGCCAGATTTTGATTTCCTGGTTTTGATAGCCCTCTTCTTCCTAGTAGTTTGGATGAGAATGATCTTAGCTCTAATATTTCTATTCCACCCGCCTATCAGGCTTAGGTGTTTCAATAATCACTTACATATTTTCCTCAGAGTGTAAACAAAATTGTTATAGTTTGCATCTTTTAACAAGCTATGTTTAGGAATTTTTTTAATCTCTTTTAGGTCTTTCTTGAAATTGGTTTGCAACTAGAGTTCTAGCACTGATTAGGTAGTGATCAAACAAGGTAGAGGGGTAGAATTTGATTCTTGTTCCATTTTCTAAGTTATTAAAAAATAAATAATCCTTATTTTCATAGAATTTGTCTAATCGATTGTAAATTATTTTGTTACCTCTTTGAGAATTACACTAGGTATACCAAAGAGTTTTGGAAAGATTTTCCATTGCTTTTCTAATACATTTCTATTCCTCCAGATTTTTCCTTTTTGTTTTCAATCATATTGAAATATCCATAATAATCTAGCAAGGGATGTTAGGAAGATTATCCATCCATTTCCACATCTCAATTCTCTCTTTGTAATCACTGGAGGCATACAAATATCATAGACCAAACCTTATATTTTCTTTTTCAATTATGACCCAAAGTACTTTGTTACATGGGGAGGAGCAAAATTTAGTTACCAAGTTGGCCCATTTGGAGGTAAGGAGAATGGTTGCTCCACCTTTTCTTTTATCATGATTTGTATAAAATTGTGAAGCATCTCTCTAAAAAAACCTAATAATATTTTCTAGACTGAATTTGATCGATTTAACCTCTTGAAGCATAATAGCATCAATATTTCTTTCCATGGTTATGTATCTTCTTACAATATGTTTCCTTTCTGGGGATTCCAATCCTGACATTCCAACTGTAGAAGTTAAGGTTCATCATTTTCTATGCTTTTGACGTCTCATATTTATTATTCCTAAAGCTATCAAAACATTTAGTAATGCTCTATTCTTTATTTTTTACTTTCTTCTTCCTCTTAAGGTAAGGTTCCCTTTCAATTTTCTTAGAGATCCTTTTCCTTTTTATTTTATTTTTTAATCCATATGAACGTACAAGAAAGTTAGGGTCTTCCTTTTTATTCAGATTCCTATGATATTTTAGTATAGGGGAATCTTCTAGGTTCAAAGCTTTATGTATTTTTTTTATCAAAAGGAATGTTTATAAATATCTCTTTTGGACTCTCTATATTGGAGTCTCTTAGATTACTAGATTGAGGTGAATTGCCGTGAATTCCATTGTCTGATACTAATCCACAACCACCCTTGGTTTTTGGTTCTTGATTGGTGTTAGACAAGGGGGAGTCATCAGAGTTGATCTCCATTTTCTGACTGTTAGAATCTCTCTTAATTCCATTCTCATTTTTTTGAATATACATATTTGATTTTGACTTTTTATCTATAATTGATTCTCAAGAAGCATCACTTTGCCTTGAATCATCTCTAAGCATAAAAGTCGGACTACTGGTGGAGATTCTCACATTATTAGAGTTTCTCTTACTTGAAATTTCATTTGTTACTTTATCATTTCCTTTATTCCTACTACCAAAAGGAGAGGAAATTATATAATTAGTCACATTTGCTAGTTTACAGATATTTGATTCCTTATCAAAATTTCACTTTCTTTTTCACTTTCAACTTCCTTCTTTTCCTCTTCTTTACCTAAAGAGATTTTTCTCTTGTTGTTATGAGCTATATTTTATCTAATTTTGTCCATCACCAATTCTTAGGAATTTTTTTGTGCCCTTGTTATCTATTTGGATCATTTTATATATTCATTTTTGTAATTCCCATGAAGAGAATTTTTTTGACCTATTTATTTAATCTTTTAGAATTTACCAGGTTCCATTTTTGTGAAACCATTTTAGTAATTTCATCTACTTTTTCCTTAACAAAGGTGGGTTCCTTTACAACTAGATTATTAGGTCCAATCAATGGGACACTTTTATTTTTTTGTGTGTCCTCTTCACAAGGGAGTGGATTAGCATGCAAAAGGTTAATTAAATTTTTACTAGAGCTTGGTTATGCAACAATCCAACTTTTTCATAACCAATATTTTTGATGCAAGAGCATTCAAGTCCATAGGCAATCCTCATCAACCAAAAAATTAATTTTATTTAATTTTTGTCTTTTGTCTACTTTTTAATGTTGTTGGTGAACAAATTAAAAATGCAAGCCAACATTTAATAAATGTTTTGGTCACAACTTGTTGAAAATTTGGTTATGCAATTTATTATTTGACTTTTTGATTTTCAAGGAACATCCCAACAAATTCTTTCATGGTTGTTGGATTTGGAAGTTGGAGAGAAAGTATAAATAACTAAATTCTTCATTTCATTATTTATTTATTTTCTTCCAAGCCCGGGCGTTGGGAATTGAAGAGTCATAGGTAATTATACTTGGTGAATGTGGTAGCTGGAAGGTGGGGGCATGTGATCTTGTGAGTGGTTTCCCATCCATGGTTGGGGAATTGCAGAGGTTTTGTTACATCAGGAATGGTATTTGTATGTTGAGTTGAGAATTGGAGAGGGGATTTTCAGAAGAGTTCAATTTGTAGGCAAGATTGTAGTGAGGAAGACCAGTGTTGTGGTGATGGTTTTGGTATAGCTCTTACTTGTTATAGTTTCTATTTTAAATCTAAAATATATCATATTTTTAGTGGTTTTGTATCAGCCCATAAGGTTTTATACCTTTGTAATTCCAGAATGCTTTGTAATTTGCAACTTGTAGGAGAATTTGAATACAAATTATGAAGTCCAATTTTCTTGAAATTCCTATAGTTCAAGCCTTGTGTTTGTTTTTTAACTAATTACTAAGAGTTTGAAAGAAAGGACTTGCTACCCCTTTGCACCAATTTTTATTCTTATCCATGTTATCAATATTACTTAGGTCTGAATCACTACATTCATTTCCGAAGCCACTATTTTTTCCTTTTCTATTGTTAACCGAGCTAGGATTAGGTTCATGTGTATCCATTCTCTTTTTTATTATGGGGCATATTTTTCCTCACATGTCCCTCTATTTTATAGAGGAAGCATGTATTGAGTCCCCATGGTTTCAATCTTGCAAATAATGCACCTTTCTATAGTTTCAATAACAATCTCTTTAGGGATATTCACCCTCAAAGATAGGGCCACTAAAACCCCTACATCCATGTTTAAGATGGTCAATTTTTTTTGTTCAACTTTCATTAATTTTCCCAATAGGGAAATCATTTGAGATGGAAATTCCTAATATTGGAATTGAATATCTTTCAATTTTATCCATCTTGGATATAAAAGGTCCATGAATTCTTCACTAATCGCATTTAAAGACTAGGGTATTTCCCTAAAAATTGTTTTTCCTATATTCCAGAACTCTTTCTTTATAGATTTTTCTCTCATGTTTTATTCTTTAAAAAAAATTAAAATAGGCCTTTTTGTAGCATTCTACAAACAAAATATTTGCATATCAATTTTTTAAGACTATACACTCTAAAACCAATCATTTTCTAAAATTTTATTAGAATCTAGGGATACAAGGAATATTGCAATTTTACTTAACCTAAATTCTTCTTTACAAATTATTGAAACTATGTCTACATTTGGCCCAAGAACTAATTTATTAAGGGAAGATTAAAGAGTCCTTACTTGTTTTTCTATCATATTCATCACCCTCCAAGATCCCTTCATCACAAAACCTTTTGAATTGGGTTGAGGGTGGGGTAATCGTTGCCATTGGTTTGACAATAATTTCTTTGTAAGATTATTTCAACATATCAGGGTTAGAAGTCTCTAGATTAATTAAATCTACATCTTTAAGGGGAAAATTGGGAAAATCACCAGAAGCTAGTACATCCAACTCCATTTAATACAAGTGCTTTCCTTTTAATAAAATTAATGCATATAATGAAGCATAGACAAAATGGTGATATCTGGACTGAAATTGTAGAAGCAAAACATGTGAGACATAAATGAAGCCTAGCAAGAAAGATACAAAATAAACAATAAGGTAGATGAGAGTTATGCTTGGGTTAAACCAAACCCTAATGGCCTAGGGCCAACATGAAGTAAGAAATCAGGTCACTTGCTTGTTGCCTCTTGCACGCTCCACTATCCCCTTGTGTAGTTTTATCTACTTTTCAGTACTACCATTGTTTATAATTATTTCACATTTAAGTTATGCCTTTTTATTGCATCACACCAAGCTTACTACATATAGTAGAATATTAACCCTTGGACTTTAGTCAAGGTTTTTTGTCAACAATGCTACTTTGGAACCCATGTGGCTTGTTCCTAATGAACTGTATAGGGATGTCACATCCCTTTTCATCCTTACTAAGTACCCTAACCATGTAGATCAACTACCTTTTTTAATTTTTAGAAATCACCATTAGTGACATGCATATATATTCTATATAATCAAATAATAAAATAATAAAATAATAAGAAGAATTTAAAAAGAATTACCAAATATTTATACCCATTCATCATATTCTTCTTTACTAGAATAATATATTTCTATAACTATTTTTATCTTGTTCATATTAGAAACATAACATGCATCTAATGTTATCTCTATGTATTTAACAAAAAAATGGAGTTACAAACTACACAAAACTAGGTTTATTTTTAATATTTCACTAGATGGTAAAAAAATAGAGGAAATGAGACTAAATTCATCCTTCTAGTACAACACATCCTTTTCTCTCCATGTATACCATATAGAGAGGGAAAGCCTAATTATATAAGATATCTAAACTCATTTTTTCTTTCTTTCAAAATGTTCCATTTTCATTCCAATGAATGTAGACACATAATAAATTAACTTAGTGGAATCAAAGATAAATGCTATCTCATTTGGGTTATTAGGAGAATACTTGGCATTTCTATAATAGTTTTTATTAGGATTAATTTAGGAATCCACTTTTTATTTATTTCTCCCATGAGAAGGTTGACACTCTAAATGTGGCCTCAGGCCTTCTAAATATTCACATATCATATTGCACACTTATTAGGTTCTATAATCTCTCCTTGAGGATTCCCCCTATTAGTTCTTCTATGTATATCCTATTCCTTATTTGTATTTAATTCTCATTATTTGTGGTTTCTTATAATTGGAGTTTCAACTCTTTTTTTTGCAATATATTTTCACTTCCTAATATGTTAAGGATAAATTAAAAGTCTATTTTATCACATTCTCTAAGAATTTGACCTTGAGATTTTATGAAAATTTCTTGTCTTTATTATATTCACTTGTTAGATTGGTATTCTCCTTTTACAATTTATCAAAATTTTGTTTGCAATTATGAAACACACTTATACTAAGAGGGGGATGAATCTGTATAAAACAATCTTTTAATTTTTCAACTTAATAATCATAATTACATCAATTGTACAAAATCAATAACAAGAGAATGAGAAGAACACATGATTTACGTGGAAACCCTTACAAGAGAAAACCACAAAAAAAATCCCCACAATTTGTAGGTGCCAACCTACTGGAGACATCGAGCCCCACAACTGATGACGCAGGAGCATCTAGGGGTACTAGCAATCTTGCATCACCAAACAAATTTGTTATTTTAATTTGGTTTATTTTCAATAAGGTCTTAGGGGTTAGGAGAATAATATTTTAATTTGCAACAATGTAAATTCCCTTCGTGTGAAATTGTAAATGTAAATCGGATGGGAAATAAGTCTTGGTAAAACAATGAAAACATCTTGGAGGGGAATATTCCTTTTGGGTGTCCACTTTTGGAGAAGGTAAAAAATTCTTGTTTGCATATACATGTGTCATAAAATGGGCTACAAAAGAATCTTGCATGTTGCTTGCATGTATTTGCATGTTGGCCACAAGCTTTGCATGTTGTTGCATGTTTGGGTCGAAATTATGAGACCTAATATCAATAAAACAACCATAAATTTCTCATACAGTAACAAAATTAAGAATTTAAAAATGATTCGAAAAGCTGAAAACGAGATGCACCAAACCCAAAAACTGTTTGAGGAAATTTTGACAAAATGACAGAGTATTGATAGAAGAAAGTGATGGGTTTTTTTGGTGGTTTAGTGGATGTTGTTTTGAGAAACCAATAATGGTTTCTTCTCACACAATTTCTATATATTGATGATGATCATTTGGAGAAGTTGGCTTTGGAGGAGTTGCAGGTTTACATAACCATATGTTTTCGCATTGAGCATAGGATGAAGACTCCATTGTTGCGGATTTTTGTAATCAAAAGCCCATGTTGTAAGGTAAGCTTGTGAGCTTCAACATATTATAATTTAAGTTCATGTTTGTTGCAATAAAATATATTATTTTACTTCTTCCATATGTTGTGCAAATTTGAGCTGTGTTATGAGTTTTCAGATTTGCAAGGGGAGTACCCTTCATTGATACCACTGATGAAGGGGAATCCCCTTACAAATTTGAAAACTCATAACAAAACTCAAATTAATCAAGGACCTACCACATCATTGAAAAACACCAATCAAGTACCCACATCTTTCCAAAGTGCAAATCAAGGACCCAAATTTCAAATTCAAGGAACAAATGAAGGGCCTACACCCCAATTTCAAAACACTATACCAAAAACAAACATGAATTTTGGGATAAATCTAAATGCCAATTTCACTCCAAACCAAAATAACTCACATCAACACAGTAACCAAGGTCCCATGCCATAAAATTTCAATTCAAATCCAAATCTGACATATGACCTCAACGCCAATGACATAACAAAAAATCAGACTAATACAACACCATCTCTTGTAGATACTTTGATGCAACAAATACAGGCCATCCAACAAAAAATGACAAATATGCAATTGGTAAGCAACAAGAAAATTTATTCTATGGAGGAATTGTGCCCCTTTCCATTTGACAAAAATCTATACACGTTACTCTTTACCCCTCACTTCACAACACCACCTTTACCCAAGTACACAGTGAAAGGAGATCCAATAGAACACATATGAGAATTTAATAAATCGTGTATGGAAGTCTCATATGATCCACCTATTTGATGAGACTATTCCCATGAAGTCTCATGGGGCCAGCCCTAGATTGGTTTGCACAAATTCCTTTAGGGATCAAAACATGGGTTGAGCTGGCTGATAAATTCATTAATTGCTTTTCCTTTAACATTGAAAGTGATGTCACCCTTGCAACATTATGCACAACCAAACAAGAATAAGGGGAGTCACATACCTCATTTTACCAAACATGACAAAGTCTATCTAGCAAGTTCCCTTGCCACATTCCTGAGAAACAACTAGTCACCATGTTTGTAGAAAACCTAAATGCTAAAATGATGAGTAGTCTTCAAATCCAATGTTGCACAACTTTTGATTAAATCCTTGAGAAAGGCATCCTTATTGAAAAAGGTCTTATTGTAAAAGGACTAGTCAAAGTACACAAAGAGACTCCAAAGCCAAATAATGACAAAAGCAAATATTGGTCCCAAAACAAGAATGTCACAAATGATGGAGTTGTCAATGGTAAAGTGATAAATAAAGGCCCTAATATTCACCTCAAATGTCCTTCCTCATCAAACACATGAAACATGTCAAACACCCAAACACAAGGTCAAAGTCAAACATTGAACATAGTCCAAAACAATCAACAATGCAAAGGTCCTCCCTAAGCCAAGATAACATACACCCAATTGGGTGAACCCATTGAATCAATCCTAAAGTATCTCTTGCAATCTAATTTCATCCAACTACCAAACAAAAAAAATTATGAACCCTCATTGATCAAGCTTGACTGGTGGAAAGAAGACGAATATTATGAATATCACCATAGGAAAGGAAATAAAACAACTAGATGTTGGACACTCAAAAATTTCATCCAAGACCTCATTGAATAGGGAAGCATTTCAATAGATAATTCACAAGGAAAAACCAATGTTGATCATACCATATTTAAAACTCCCTTGCAAGATCATGACAAAGGAAAATCCTCCAGTTCAGGGAACAACAATAATGCCAATTATGCCGCCACCAAACATGATTATAAAACTATTATCCTTAATGTAAGACCCTTCGATGATCACATTGCCACCATTAAAATAAATAATCCAAGTTCAAAGTGTGTTGCTACCACTCACAAAGCCAAATTAACACTTTTAGGACCTCCTTCCAATCCGCAACCAAAAACTTAGTACAATCTCCTAGACCAACTAGGGAAGGCTCCTGCATAAATTTCTATCTTGGAATGCCTTCAAATATCACCACAACACAAAGCTATCCTTGATAAAGAATTGCAAGAAGAATTCATACCGACTAACCTAAATGTTAATTAATTTCAGGCCATGGTTGGATACCTAGCTATATCGCATCACACCACCTTCTCTGAACAAGAATTTTCTATACAAAATTATGATCATAATGATGCCCTACACCTTAAAGTATGCGTTAATAAACATAAAATTAGACAATTCCTAGTACACGGTGGAGCAAGTATGAACATTTACTCACTAAAATTCCTGAAAGCATTGAGATACTCTAAGAATTGCATAGACCAAACCAAGAAAATTGTGATCAAAGCTTATGATGATGTTGAACACTCATATGAAGGAGTAATTTTGCTTCTTGTAAGAGTTGGTCCAACAATACATAACACATTGTTTCATGTATTGGATCTGGATTTATACTACAACCTTCTCCTTGGATGCCCATGGATTCATGTTATGAAGGCTATCCCATCCACATACCACCAATGCCTCAAGTCCCCACATAATGGCAGTGAGATTACTATTCTTGGAAACCCTGGCCCCTTTCAGTATTGCACAAACCTAAAAGGAACCATTGAGCGTCCAGTGCCCATAAATCGAGAGGCCTCATCTTCCACTTCATCACACTACATTGACCCATCTGCCCTTGTAAAATCATCCAATCCATTCACCCCACCATCCACACCCAAAATCCAAATTGAAGACAAAGGATGCAGAGAATACAATATGAATAGATTATTCTACATTGGAAAGTTACCCAAATCACCAAAGTCTTATGGAAAACCACATCCTACACATCCTAATGTTATCATCCACAATCTTCCTACCATTTTCACTAAATGGGGGGAATTAGCTAAATAATATTTGGATGACCACATTTATGCATGGTTGTATAGAGAAGAGGAGGAGATAGAGCCTAAACAGTTACCAATTGAATGATATCCAAAAGGTTTCCTTTTAATGAAGCAACAAGGATATGATGGACACAACGGTCTTGGTTTGAAAAAAATGGGATATCGAAACCTTTAATACCTCCTAAATTACCAAAATATGTTGGGTTAGGGTATGTTCCACCAAAACTGAGTCCTCCAAGTACTAAGTTGACCTTGACTAAGATCGTCGATGCTTCAAATGAGATCGAGACATCCACAAAATCTTACAAATTTGATGTCAATTCCAATGAGTATGAATGAGATTATTTATCCTCCACTACTAACCTTGAACTTGATGAAATATTTAGAGACCCTAGCATGCCTACCCTTGAAGCAAGATTCAATCAAACGCTTATAATTGATTCCCCACAAAACCCATCACATTCCTACCAAAATATCTCCTTGCAAATGGGAGCTTGGATTGAAACCTTCTGGGAAACCGATGACTCTACTTTCCTCTTTACCTTATCTTCCTACATCATGAACCTTGAAAATAATGATGATGGATTATCCCTCATCTATCCCCAACTTATAGATTGGGATTAACAAAACCACTGAGTTTAAATATATTTGAGAATGACAAAGCAATTGCTGAGGTCATGGGACTTTGTGAAGGAATACTGAGTGGGGATCATAAAGTTTGCTTTCTCATAGAACTGAATAGTGAAACAAACTTTGGTGAGGTTGTCCTTTCCTCTAGTTGCAAAAGTGAAAATGAAAAAAGAAAATAAAAATAATAGGTCTCCAGGTGAAAATCGAAAGGTGCCTGCTGACTATGAAAAAGTAAAAATAAAGGACATAACTAAAGGTGAAAACCTCTCTAAGGCACCTGAGGATGGAGGATTAGACACTCTCCCTGTAGATTGGGAGAGATCACCATTTCTTATAAAGAAATAAAAGAAGTGAACATTGGTACACAAGCCAATTCTAAAATCATACAACTGGCAGCATCTTTGACCACCAAGGAAAACCCCGAGTTTACAAAATTCTTTTTAGAAAGACAAGTTAATTTCGCATGGTCATATGTTGATATGCCTAGATTGGATCCCAAGCTTGTTTTACATTACCTATCACTATTACCAAATGCTAAACCATATAAACAAAAGCTAAGGAAAATGCATTTGTAGATTGTACTCCTGGTCAAGGAGGAATTAAAGAAATTCTTGGATGTTAGATTCATATGCTCTATTGATTATGTAGATTGGATATCAAATCTTGTTCTTGTCATGAAAATGAATGGGAAAATCAGAGTATGCATAGATTAAAGAGATCTTAACAAATCTTGTCCTAAATATGATTTTCCTTTACCAAATATTGACATCATAGTAGACCTTACTGCTGGATATGAAATGCTATCACTTATGGATGGATTCTCAGGTTATAATGATATAAGAATTGATCTTGAAGATCAATCGAAGACAACCTTCACATGCACTTGGTGAACTTTTTGTTGGAAAGTTATGCCATTTGGAATTAAAAATGTCAGAGCTACTTATCAGAGAGCCATGACTACCATTTTCCATGATTATATGCACGTACTTATGGAGGATTATGTTGATGACCTTCTCTCAAAATATCTAGAATGAAGTGGTCACCTAGTAGTCTTGGACAAGATTTTCACATGACTTGAAAAGTATAAACTCAGGTTAAATCCAAATAAATGTGTTTTTAGGGTCCAATCATACAAAATCTTAGGATATATTATCTCCCGCAAAGGAATAGAGGTTGATCCCACAAAATTCAAAGCTATCTTGGACATGCCACTGCCAACCAATATCAGTTAGTTAAGGACCTTACAAGGAAGGTTGCAATGAATCTGTAGGTTCATTGCCTAGGTAGTAGACAAGATTCACCCATTTCAACATCTCTTATGAAAAGGAATTCCCTTCAATTGGATAGAGAAATTTCAAGAAGAATTTTATTAGATCATGAATTATCGATTGACTCCACTAGTTCTTATTTCCTCTGATTGATGGAAAAAATTTGTGACAACAACTACATTAGCATTGGGGCATTGTTAGCACAAAATGATAATGATGGAAAAGAATGAGATATTTACTACATCAATCGCACCTTGGTCGGATAGGAGTTGAACTATAGTCCTATTGAATGAGCATGCCTAGCATTTGTATTTGTAGCCTACAAATTAAGAAATTACATAATGAACCACAAGAAAAAATTGATTGCCAAAATTGATCCTCTGAAATATCTTCTCAGCAAAGCAGTTTTGACAAGAAGACTAGCTAAGTTTGTGATCCTAAGTGAGTATGAAATTGAGTAAGTTGACCGAAAATAAATAAAGGGATAAGTGATAGCTAATCACCTTGAAGATGCACCAGTAAAGGAAAATCATCCTCTAATATCAGACTTCCTAGATGAATTAATATTTTTCATAGACACACCAACAACATGGAAATTGTACTTTGATGGATATTACACTAATCATGGTGTTGGAGGTTGTGGTTGTGTTGCTGATATGTGGATGTCATTGATGTCAATACTATTAGCATTGGTGATTCTGAAGGTTGTATATGTTGAGGATATTGAGAAAATTATAATAAATATACTACAGGTAGCCAGTGAAGCTGAGAAGGTCCAAGTGATGAAATTTTTTGTACGTTGATGATAAAAAGGGGCACACTAAAGGGTTTCTTGCTGAGCTTATCTAGTATGTTGTCCAAAATTTTTAGTGGTACACATCAAGATTTGAGGAATTTATGAAGTTCTGTGTTCCTACCATTATTCAGTTATTGTAGCAGGTGTTTCTAGAAGATGAGATTGCAATTCTGGTGAATTGAGTTGTGTATGTTTCTGAGGTGTTTAGTGATGTTTCTAGATTGTACTCTATCAGATTGGTTCATCTGCATTGATCAACATGTTTGTGGTTGAATATTTTTCCTTGTGTGCTTAAGGTTTTCATGTTCTTGGTTGACATGATGGTGGTAGCGTGCTGCGGATCCTTATGGATTAATATTTTATTGTTTGGCATGTTCAAGGATGTTGATTTAGGTCCTCACTATGTTGTGATTGACTTAGGTTGGCGTGCTTTAAGATTTGTTCATGTATTGATGCCGACAGTTGTAATTTATTCTTTATTTGTGGCCAATAGAGTTGTTGATGTAAATCCATATAGCGGATATATAAGAGCGATTGTTTACTCATTTTGAAGTATTCTCAAAGTATTTTCGATGAATGTATGTGATGTATATGGAAGATATGTAAGAATAAAGATCAGATCATTCAAGTGCAGAGCAGAGTGTGAAGGAGATTGAGAAAATTGTGAAGAAGTGTTTTTGTGCCTAACCGAAACTGTAATCAAGCTTTTGTAGAAGCTAATTTTTCAGTTCAACCTCATCAAAAGTATTTAATCTGATTATCTTATGTAAGGCAGCGAGCCTTCCCTTTGAGCAGTGAGCTCTAGGCAGTGTACTTGAATGCATGTGCATTCCCTATTCATTCCTTTCGTTATACTTCTAACAGGGTATAATCTTGTGGACTAACATCCACCGTGGTTTTTCCCCTAACAGGGTTTCCACATATAAAAATCTTGGTGTTCATGTGTTTCTGATGTGTTGTTGATTCATGCTTTCTTTTTTAATTATCAGATCTAACATTAAAAGTTGTTTAAGGTTGAATAAGCTTAATTTTTGTAACAACTGATTCATGCCCTCTCCTCTCAGTTGTCTATCCTTGTTTTTACAACAATTGGTATCGGAGATAGTTCCTCTAAAGAAGTCTAACATATTGAGGTGATCCGAGATGGCATCATACAAGAAGGATAGTCCTAGATTCGATGATACAAACTAATCTCTATGAAAAGTCAGAATGGGGTGTCATTTGAAGTGCATTGGTGAGCCTTTCTGGAAGGTTACAAAGAGTGCATATACAATTCCTCAGAATGGTCCCTCTATTGCTGATGAGATCAAAGAAGCAAAAACTAATACCAGGGCTATAGAAGCATTGCTAAGCACTTTGACAGATTCAAAGATGACAAATGTGATAGGTTTGAATACTGCACATGAGATCTAGATAAAATTGGAAATATTGTATGAAGGAGATGCACTAGTGAAAGTTGCTAAGCTGCAAAGTCTAAAAGGTAAGTGGGAGAACATGAAGATGAGTGAAGATGAAAACATATTTTCCTTCTCGCAAAAGGTAAATGAATTAGTGATGGACATTAATTGTGTCGGTGGAATCTTGGAAGAAGATGAGATTGTGGCTAAGATACTTAGATCTGTGCCTACTTCTTACAAAATAAAAGCTCATGCTATTGAAGAGCTCAGGATAGTAACAAATGTGACAAGAGACATGCTGATTGGAAAACTTGCTGCCTTTGAGTTGAGTGAATTTGGGGAATCCTTTCCTAAGATAGAGTATACATTCAAAGCTATTGTATCCAAAAAAAGCCAACAAAAATACGATCTGGGAGAGAGTTCCAAAAAAAAATTCAAGTATGAAGAAGAGATGAAATTGATTGAAGATGAAGAAAGAGATCTAGAAGAACTGGAAGCACTGATTGTGAAAAGAGAAGCCAGAGGACAAGGTAAATACAAAGGAAAGCTACCTATTAAATGTTTCTCTTGCAGTAAGATAGGTCATTTTGCATCAATATGTCCTGAAAGAGTCTAAGTATAAACCTGATAAGACCAGATTTCAAAAGAAATGTTATTATGCTGAAGAAGGAGTTATTGATGACGAATTTGATAAAGAAATTGGAAATGAAGATGAATGGGTATTTATTGCTATCAAGGAAAATGGTTTGGTGTCCACTGAATCAGCTGGTAATTAGAATATTGAAAAATCTCTTGCAACCAAAATTGATGAGAAAAATGAGTGGGTGATCGACAACGGATGCTCACATCATATGACTGGTGATAAAAGAAATTTTATAAGCTTGGAAAAGTATGACGATGGTGTTGTAAGATTTAGAGATAACAATGCTGGTGTGATTTGTGGAAAAGGCACTATTTCTCTTGGTGGAAAATGTAATACTGATGATGTTATTTATGTTGAAGGATTGAAGCATAATCTATTGAGTGTTGGACAGATGGTTGGCAAAGGATACAATCTTCAGTTCAAAGAGGGTAAGTGCAGGATATTGGGAAGCTCAGGAAATGCGATTGCTTCAAGTACAAAGACAAGAGGTAATATTTTTCACTTGAATGCTGCTAGTGAAAATTGTTTGATTGCTAAAGTTGATGGAAGCTGGTTATGGCATAGAAGGCTGTGTCATGTGAATTTTGATAATATTGTCAGAATAAGCTCCACACAAGTAGTCAGAGATCTACCTAAGTTAGTGAAGCCTACTAACACTATATGCAAGGAGTGTCAGATGGGAAAACAAAGAAGAATTTCATTTTGGAGAAAACAACATCATTCAAATGGAGTACTGGAATTGGTACATACTAATCTTTGTGGTCCATCCAAAATAAAAAGTCTACAAGGAGAAAGGTACTTTATGTTTCTTATTGATGATTATTCTATAATGGTTTGGGTTACCTTCTTAAGAGAAAAATACGAGGCATTAGAGAAATTCAAAAGCTTCAAATATTTGGTAGAAACTGAGATAGGTTTGAAGATCAAATTTCTAAGATCAGACAGAGGTGGTGAATTCACTTCCCGGGAGTTCAATTCATTCTGTGAAGAGCATGGAACAAAAATAAAACTATCTGCTCCCCAGACCCCACAACAGAATATAGTTGTTGAGAGAAAGAACACAACAATTTTAGATGTTGCCAAAACTATGATGTTGGAAGGTAATGTTCCTCATTTCTATTGGAGAGAACCTATAAGCACTGTTGTGTATACTATCAACTGGGTGAATGTCAATAGTAATTCTGGTAAGACTCCTTTTGAGTTATGGTTTGGTTATAAACCTACTGTCAAGTATTTCAAAATCTTTGGAAGCAGATGTTATATTAAAAGAGATAAAGATATAGAAAGTTTTGAAGCTAGAAGTGATGAGGGAATCTTTCTGGGATACTCTACTAAGAGAAAATCCTACCGGTGTTACAATAAAAGATTGAACAAAATGGTTGAGACTACAAATGTCAGATTTGATGAGGATATTGAAAGATCATCCAGGTATTGCAGATATGACTGAGATGACCAAAAAGATAGTACTAATAATGGAAAGAATGTGTAGACACAAAATCAAACTCAAAATGTTCCGATGAGTCAAGAAAATCATGAAGAAGAAGACAATGGAAATGCAGAAGAAAGAACAAAACCCAAAACTCCAAGGTATGTAAAACGAAGTCATTTTGAAAGTCAGATCATAGGAGATAAGAAAAAAGGTGTACAAACTAGAAGAATTGCAGAAGAATATTGTCTAAAATCCAAGACTGAGCCTAGAAATGTCAATGAAGCATGTAAAGATGAATATTGGATGGAAGCAATGAAGGAAGAACTGATGCAAATATAGAAAAATGATACATGGATTCTTGTTCCTAAACCTCAAGACAAAAATGTGATTGGAACCAAATGGGCCTTTCAGAATAAGCTGAATGAACAAGGTGAAGTGATCAAGAATAAAGCAAGACTGGTATGTAAAGGATACTCACATATGGAAGGTATTGATTTTGAAGAAACTTTTGCTCCTATTGCTAGAATTGAAGCTGTAAGATTATTTCTTGCTTATGCTACTTTCAAGAACTATAAAGTATATCAAATGGATGTAAAGTCAACATTTTTGAATGGTGAACTAGAAGAAGAAGTCTATGTTGAGCAACTAGATGGATTTCAATTGATTGATGAAAAGGACATGGTATGTCATTTGAAGAAAGCACTATATGGAATCAAAAAATCCCCTAGAGATTGGTATGCTAGACTGGATAAATACTTGTTGAAGTTTGGATTCAATAAAGGTACTATTGACAACAATCTGTATTTCAAACTGGATCAAGATAAAGAGTTGATTATTGAAGTCTTTGTTGATGAAATTATTTTTGAAGGTGATGATGACTTGTGCATGAAATTTGCTGATGAAATGAAAAGTGAATTTAAAATTTCAATGATGGGAGAACTAAAATTCTTTACTCAGTTAGATGATGGAATCTTTATTTCTCAGTTCAAGTATGTAAGAGAGTTATTGAATTTTTTTGGAATGGAAGATTCAAAAATAATTGGTACACCCATGGTAACCAGATGCAAACTATCTCAGAATGATGATTCTCCTAAGGCTAATCAAACAAGATATAGGTCAATGATTAGTGGATTTCTATACTTGACTCAAAAAAGACTAGACATTATGAATGTTGTGTGCATGGTTGCTAGATATCAAGTTGATCCAAAGGAATCACATGTGACTCCAATAAAGATAATATTCAGATACTTGAAAGGAACAATTGACTTTGGGTTATGGTATCTAAAGGATGATGATCTAACTTTGAATGCCTTTACAAATGCAGATTGGGTAGGTGATGTAAATGATAGGAAAAGCACAAGTGGTAGTGCGTTCTTCTTGGGGAAGAAGCTAGTATCTTGGCTAAGTAAGAAGTAGAATTCCATTTCCTTATCTACTGTTGAGGCAAAATATATTGCTGCTGCAAACAACTGTACCCAAGTACTGTGGATGAAGCGGATGCTGAGAGATATCAAAGTTGAGTATGATGAGCCTATTGCTATATTTTGTGACAATTCAAGTGCCATAAACATTTCTAAGAATCCGGTGCTACATTCAAAGACAAAACATATATCTATCAAGTATCACTTTTTGAGAGACAAGGTGAGTGATAAAGAGGTCAGATTGGATTATGTGCCTACAAAGGAACAAATTGCAAATATATTTACTAAACCATTTCCTAAGGATTATTTTGAGTATCTCAAAGGAAATTTAGGGGTAATTTCCCCTCCTTATCTGAACTAAGATGCAAGTCTTTGCATCAATCCAACGACTTACAGTCATCTTGTTTCGGATTGATGTTGTGGTGGCTGCTACTCAGGGGGAGTAGTTAGATGATTCAAATGATATGTAGATTAGAGCATGTGTACCTTTCCCATTGATTTCAAAGGGGGAGAAGAAAAATGTGAAAAAATATTTAAGTAAGGGGGAGAAGAGCTATGAGAGAAGAACTGCAGATCAAAGGGAGAGACATATGTGGACAACTAGTTGTGTTGATGGTATTATTTTTCACATCATGTGTTTCCATCAATGCCAAAGGGGAAGATTGTTGGATGTTGTGGTTATGTTTATGATATGTGGTTGTCATTGATGTCAAAACTATTAGCATTGGTGATTCTGAAGGCTGTATATGTCGAGGATATTGAGAAAATTGTAATAAATATATTGTAGGCAGCCAGTGAAGCTCAAAAGGTCCAAGTGATGAAAATTTTTGTACGTTGATGATCAGAAGGTGTACACTAAAGGGTTTGTTGCTGAGATTATCTAGTATGTTGTCCAAAATTTTTAGTGGTACGCAACAAGATTTGAGGAAGTTATGAAGTTTTGTGTTCCTATAATTATTTAGTTACTGTAGCAAGTGTTTTTGGAAGATGAGATTGAAATTTTGGTGAATTGAGTTGTTGCATATGTTTCTGAGGTGTTCAGTGATGTTTCTAGATCATGCTCTATCAGAGTGGTTTGTTCGTGTTGATCGGTGTGTTTGTGCTTGAAGATTTTTCCTTGTGTGCTTAAGGTTTTCATGTTCTTGGATGCCATGATGGTGGTAGTGTGTTGCGGATCCTTATGGATTAATATTTTATTGTTTAGCATGTTTGAGGATGTTGATTTAGGTCCTCACTATGTTGTGACCGACTTAGGTTGGTGCAAATTAAGTTTTTTCATGTATTGAGGCTGACAGTTGTAATTTATTCTTTATTTGTGGGTGACATTGTTGTTGATGTAAATATGTATAGCGGATATACAAGAGCGATTGTTTACTGATTTTGAAGTATGCTCAGAGTATGTTTAGTGAATGTATGTGATGTATATGCAAGATATGTGCAAATAAAGATCAGATCATTCGAGTGCAGAGAAAAGTGTGAAGGAGACTGAGCAAAGTGTGAAGAAGTGTTTTTGTGCCTAACTAGAACTGTAATCAAGCTTTTGTGGAAGCTAATTTATCAATTCAACCTCATCAGATGGATTTAATCTGATTGTCTTATGTAAGGTAGTGAGCCTTCCCTTTGAGTAGTGATCTCTAGGCAATTTTCTTGAATGCATGTGCATTCCCTATTTATTCCTTTCATTATACTTCTAATAGGGTATAATCTTGTGGACTAACATCCATCGTGGTTTTTCCCCTAACAGGGTTTCCACGTTTAAAAATCTTGGTGTTCATGTGTTTTTGATATGTTGTTGATTCATGCTTTCACTGTTAATTATGAGATCTGAGATTAAAAGTTGTTTAAGGTTGAGTAAGCTTAATTTTTGTAACAACTGATTCACCCCCCCTTCTCAGTTGTCTATCCTTGTTTTGCCAACACATGGTTCAGGAGCTAGCATTTTATTCTTCACACCTCAAGGGGATTCCATTCCTAAGTTATTTTGAATAGCATTTCCATGCACTAATAACATAGTTGAGTATGAGGCATTATTGATAGGTTTCTAAATGGCAATAAAATGAAAAATCAAGGATCTTCAAGTTTATGGTGATTCCTAGTTAGTGATCAAGCAAGTCAATGATGATTATGATACCAAGGATGAGAAGGTGATTCCCTATAAGCACATGGTGGATAGTTTTAGACTATACTTTGATGCTATTACCTTTGAGAAGATACCATGAATCCAAAATAAATAAACTGACGCAATGGCGACAATTGGATCTCTCTTGGACATTCCCAACAATACATTGCAATATGAGTTCTTGGTAGAACAACTGTTGGTCCCTATGTTTGATGTCCCTAAAACTAATCTTTTGTGTGAACTTGTTGATCTTGAATATCCATGGTATAAAGACATTTACAATTATTTGCATGACCAAAATCTCCCCCCCTGACTTATCATCTGACCAACGTAAGACCTTTATCTGAAAATCCTCTAAATATGTCATCATTGAAGATACCCTTTATTGTCGTAGTCTAGATAGCACCCTCCTTCGATGTCTCGACTCAAATGAAGAACAAGTGGCCTTACAAGAGGTTCATCATGGTATATGCAAAGCTCACTCTACTGGTCCTACCTTACCTAAACATCTCATGAGGATGGGATATTATTGTCCTACAATGGAATGTGATGCTTATCACTTTGTGAAGAAATTTCACCAGTTTCAGATTCATGGAGATCTTATACATGGATTAGCTCAAAAATTGTAGCTGCCCACATCACCATGGCCATTCTCTTAGTGGGGACTTGGATTTGTAGGAAAGATCCACCCCACTTCTGCAAATGGACATAAGTTTATCCTTGTTGCTATTAAATACTTTACCAAGTGGATCAAA
Organism: Sequoiadendron giganteum; assembly: GCA_007115665.2. Lineage (NCBI taxonomy): Eukaryota > Viridiplantae > Streptophyta > Pinopsida > Cupressales > Cupressaceae > Sequoiadendron > Sequoiadendron giganteum. Next base: position 366,053,245 of record CM021109.1, read on the forward strand.
GCCATCCTGATGACCTACATTACTAGAAAGTAGATATCCAAATTCATCCTAAATTGCATTATATGCCACTGCGGTATCCCATATTTCATTATTACAAACAATAGTAGCCCTGTTAAAATCAAGATGTCTGTGAACTTTGTGAAATATTTCATATCCAACACCATTTCACTACCCTGTATTACCCAAGCAGGGTAATGGTAAAGTTGAGGCATCTAATAAGACTATCCTTAAAATCTTAAAGAAGATTGTCGATGATGTTGGTCGTGACTGACATCTCGAACTCAATCCTACTCTATGGGCCTACTATACCAGTGTTCACACCCATACAAGAGCCAACCCATATTCCCTTGTCTTTGGATCTGAGGCCATACTTCCTATTGAGGTAGAGTTACCATCCCTAAGAGTATATATGCAAGGATTGATTGATCAAGAAGAATATTGTGTATCCCATCTACATGAGCTAGAATTATTGGATGAAAAGAGATTGAATTCCTTGATGCATTTGCAAGAAAATCAGAACCACCTTCAACACAGCTACAATAAGAAGGTCTGACCTAGAAGCTTGGACTTTGGTGACTTAATCCTAAAATAAAATTTGAAGAATTAGACAGATTGAGAGAGCATAGGAAGTTTGAACCTAATTGGTTGGACCCTTATATCATCACAGTAGCATATGAATTTGGTGCTTATCAACTCTCTACTCCTGAAGGTGAACCATTTCCTAAAACTATCAACAACATGCACCTTCACAAGTACTACACTTAATTCTTAGAGTATCCCTTTAAAAATTCAAAAATATAAAAAAAAATGGTCACCCTGATGAAAACCTAGCAAACAAGCGTCTTGTTGATACCAAAAAAAATAAGTAAAGAGAAATAATTTTTCCAAAAGTTAAAACCAATTCGATGGTACTTTGGATAAGAACCATGGTGAAAACTTGGAAAACAAACACCATGCGTAGTCAGTCTATGCTCCTCTGTCTACTATCACTCCACCTGGTCTTCCATCCTTCGCTCATCCATTCACACATACCATCCATCCATAATAAAGCTTCATCATCCTTTCCATGGCCTGAGAACCACTAAAATTTAGTATCCTTTGACTTCATGATCATCCTTTGCATTCATCTGCTACTTTCCTCCCATGCATAATAAATTGTTCTTGCATATTACTAGGGGAAATTTCTTGAACTACATCTTTATGGAATTCGACGCATGGTATCAGCCTTTTAAAACCTTCAAAAATTCAAAAAAAACATCAAAAAATAAAAAATCCAAAACAAAAATCATAAAACCATCAAAAATTCAAAAAAATCGTAAAACATCAAAATCCAAAAAATCATAAAACCATTAAAATCTGAAAGCAGAGTTAGAGTCAAAGTCCGAGTCGGAGTCAGTCTATGTTAGAGTGTTTGAACTACGTTGTCTCTACACATTTTCTATGTAGGCAAGGCTCATGATCTTCAATGAGCCCCTGAGACATTAGGTTAGTCCTTTTAGGTTTTTTCCAAATAAAATCATGACTCAATATTTTGTCAAATAAAGAAAAGTCAAGTCATGTCGAACTACAAGGTCTCTACGTGTATAACATAGGCAAGGCCATCAATCAATGAGACCCCAAGGCCCTCGGTTATTCCTTTATGGTTTTTCAAGCCTGGTTATGTCCTTTGACCACAAGAAATCATTATTCAAATCTCAATCATGAATCAATAGACAAACACATCCATCAAATCTTTGATCTTCAACCAATATTCATTTACCTTAATCATCAATTAGTCAGGTCATTGGTCTTGTATCAGAATGGGGAATTATGTCATTTGTCTCATTCAGTCTTATCACTTGTCTTTTATCAGGATGTGTCCTTCCTGAGATTAGGCATTGTCTTTGGTCAATCTTGTCATTCACCTTAAGCAGGATGTGTCTTTCTTGCAGCTAGGTGCTTTATCAACAATGGTCACTTGCTCAAATTTATTAGATGTGTTCTTTGTCTTAAAAATGATATGTCTTTCTTTAAATTAGGTGTTGTCACATTGATCAATCATATCAATAAAAAATTATCAAATCAATTCAAGTTTGTCACTCGGTCAATTAATCTTCCCTTAATTAGGATGTGTATTTCCTAAAAATGGGCATAATCAATCACATCAATTAATCAACCTTTGTCAACCTATCAATCAAATTTGATCAAGCATTCAATCATTTGGTCATCATGGTCATCTTGGTCAACCTAATCAATCATATCAATCAATCTTATAAATACTATTGGCAAACACTATCTCTCTGGAAAACACTTTGTTGGTCTACGTTTGTCTTATCTTTTCAGTTTTGGTCATGTTACTAGTTACCTCAAGGGTGTCCAAAAGGATTTAGAGGGATGATGATGGATCATGACCTCTTTTCTTTGCTTTCCGTCTATGGTTTATCTTGGCAAAAAAGACTAGGATAATTGGGTCCTTAGTATGAGCTAGGGCATTCCTTGTCTTTTGGATTTGACTTTTGACTACTTGTCTCTCACAAATGGTCACCTTGCAAAACTTGGCCTATGTCATACCATGGTGTTTTTTCTCCATTTGTAACAATTTTGATTCCTGATGATGAAAAATATAAAATAATGAAAGTGTGTCCTTTGTCATTTCCCGTCTAACATTCCATCTTCCTTACATTTTTCCATGTTAACATTCATCTCTTCCACACCAAATTTTCTTTTGTTTTCATCTTGATAGAGTCTTGTGACACACAAAAATATATATCCTATATACAAGATCATGTTAGGAAGCATTATAGTAAGAATCACCATCATAGGACATCATCATCATATTAAGACACATGTATTTGTATGCAAAAATACAAGAAAACATAGAAATTGTCCATATAGCATTAATATTTCATCGCATCATACTATAAAAACTCATTACATTACATTTTACATTATGATCATAGTTCGTTTCCATCCATCATATTTCATTTGTATTACATCACATTGTATCACATTAATAACATTTTTTTTGGCATATCATATTATACATCACATTTTGCATTTACATTAAACATTTTCGATCATCACATGCATAAGCCATAGACATCCCATTGCATCAATCCATACATATCATAATGACATGAACATTCATAACATAATCATAAATGCATAATCATCCATCATAGTAAACCATCAAATGATCATATAGAATGCATAAATAGACATGATAAAAACATGAGCATCCATAGAATAACATAATCATACACATAAGGAATCATCACATAAGACTGCATATCATAAACCACCACCAAAAATCATATCACATATCCCTCAAAATATGTGTCATAGGTACAATGTCAAGATGTATCATGTCCATCAAAATGGATCTCGCGAGCTTGATAATCAAAATATAGTGTCCATATACAAAATATCAAAAGATTCTCTAGCCCGAGCTACCCTACTCTCCTGATCTTGGTGAATCCTTGTCCTCTCATTGAGGTGGATCTGGGGACCAGTGATCTAAAGTAGATGGCCTGTCATAAGGAGTGGACCATAGATCCACTGCATGTCACTATGAAATCCAGCATCCTCTGATCTGTCTGCTGGTAGTTGATAAATACTCAATCTATCTCTATTTGGAGAGTGTCTCTCTCAGCCTTAAGGCCATCTCACTCTACTTGCATTGTCTTCAGCTCAGCCTCCATGGCCTATACACAAGCCTATAGGGTAGCAATTATTTGCTTTGCAGTGCCCTCGTCTGCTCTAACCCTACCCTCCTCCAACCCCTCCTCCTCAACCATCCCCATGATAATCCTCTCTCAGAGGAATCTCTCTCCCTCTCCCATCTTTGGATCCTCTACATGCTCCTCGTATCTCTCCTCCATATGCTCCTCAACCTCCACCATCTCTACCACTAGGTGTGCCAACTCTAGAGAGGGCATCCCTACATGTCACTCTCCCTCCTCCATCGCCATCTCTACTATTTCCCTCACCTCTGGGTGTTTCTCCTCCTCCTCCTCTTGGATCAGTGGGAAATTTCCCACCGCTTGTCATCCTGGATCCCTCCTCCTCTGATGTCGGTCTCCTCCCCGACCTCCTCAACCATATCCTCCATCATCTCCTCATCCTCTATCTCCTCTCCCTCCACTCCTCCATACCCTATCCCCTCTTTGGCCTCTCAAACCCCTACCTTGGTGATCTACAGGCATTGGATGCTCTGGATCTATATATGGTGATGGCCTATGTGTCTTCCACCATGCATCATACTTGGGAGTCATCCTTGCATCTGCATCTCCCCTCTCCATCCCCATTATATCGGTTGTAGGGTTTCAATATCCTGCTCGACCATGATCATTAGTATCTGTTGTCCCCATGGGTGCACCTCCCAAGATGATCATACATACTTTGTTGTGCCTGTTGGGATACCCTTTCTCTCTCTAACCTGTCGTCTGACTCACTTTGGAAAATACATTTTAATAATGTGTTGAGACTGTATTGTGCATCCAATCAAGTACCTAGGCTATCAAAACCATGAAAAATGATCATCCTCCCCTACCCAAAAATCACAATCCCTATTGGGTCTCTAGACAAAGCTAACTGATGTGTCGATCCCATGTCTCCAATAACCTATGTCACCCACATGTGTCTGGGTGATCGCTCCTTGATATAGAAATACATATGGAGCACCAGCTCCCAACTTTCGTACCACTAGTGGTCGAAACACTACTATGTGCTCCCATGCCCATATCATCAACAAAGTGACCCCACAGCTCTGGCTCTCTCCCCCTCTATAGGAAATGTCATGAAGTTGGAAGTATAACATGCCCAATATGCATGGTACCCATGCATATATTGTCTCCTCCTAGACCATCTCTGCTAGCATCTCTCCCCAACCTACTAGGAAGCCATGACCCCTACAATCTGGAATCATCACCCTGACAATGAGTGTGCATACTACACAATCATATCTATCATATCTCTTGGCTAGAGTCTCCAATATGATCTTGTAGACCTGGATTCCAAGATTTGAATCATCGTCGCAGTCATAGTAGTCATAGAGGGCCTCCAATCCTCGAACGGGGTCATATCATACCCACTCTCCATAAATCGATAACCGTTGGATCCGATAAACATCCTCCAAAGTCATAGTGGCCTCCCTGGTTAGTAGATGGAAACTACACATCTCAGAGTGTCACTGCTCCCCCAATGTTATCAACATTCCTCTATTTGCTTTGATAATAGGCATATACGTGACATAGAACAATCCAAGGTCAAATAGTGCCTGCCTCTCAACATCATCCAACTAGTCTCGTAGTCAAAATGTATCCAATCACAACTCCCATGTGTAAATAGGGGGTAATACAACCTGAAGTCACCACAAAATTCATCATGAAAATCTAAAGTCTTTGTTTAATAGGTATTGGACCTAAGTTGCATAAGGGATTCCATCCTAAAGTAGGGAAAATTTCACATCAGGTATTTGTGTTGCTATTTTTTTGTCAAATATGCCACACAAATTCATAGTGGCCCGTAAATGCAATTACATCACATGCCTAAGCTAATGTGTTGAAAGGGTCAATTGCGGTCAACCCATATTCAGTTGCATCTCTTATTTGCACATGCGTCAATTTTTTCACGCTTGCATCTTTAAAATTCAGTTGTGTCACACTATTTCAAATGCATCATAAAAAATGACCCCTACCCTAGACTTGAGTAATTGCATCATGAGTGAAGATTGCAATGAACCACATCGTCTATGTCGTTCACACATGCAATTGTGTCGCATGACATGTGGCACAATTGCCTGCTAATTTTTCCTAGCTAAAAATGCATGCAAAACAAAAATTTCACAAAGCGGGTTTGTAGTACTTACCGGGGTGGGTGCTTCCTTAGGATGACAAAATGTGCAGATGTGGTATCCTCTGTGTGCAGCGTCTGGAACTGGAGACATATTCTCATTCTTCTTGACTCAAAGCTCCTAAGTTTTCTAAATTTGGAATGCACAACTGACTTATTTTCTTAATCCATCTCCTATTTATAGCCCGAAAATTAGGGTTTGCACTTGGCTTGTGTACTGGGCACACTCTTGGGTAACTTTGAACCTAATTTTGACCCCTATAATGACCTCAAATATCATTTTTTTCTACACTGATGAACTCTTGACAATCCATTTCCAAAAATTTTGAATATTTTTGAAAATTTGTAAAATTTTCCCGAGGGGGAATACCTTTACCTTGATTTCACCGGGCATCTCTTGACTAAATTTCGTTGACACAACACGATAAACTGCATTATGTCAAAGAGGGGAAAAATGTAGACATTGAAAAATGTCTTAGCCTGCCAGCATCATTTTTTCTTGGTTGATGTCTCTACATAAATAAATAATTTAAATTATTTAATTATCCTTGATCACATTCCTCTATTAATTAAATAATTTTTAATTATTTAATAAATTCATCCCTCGAACTTTAATTAAATAAAATTAATTGCATTATTTTTTATTGGGAAAAATAGGTTTTGAAGGGACCCCAAAACACTTTACAAGAAAAAACGTTGCAAAAAAGATAGAACCATAAGAACCCACAACACAAGGAAACTCAAAAGCTAACTACAAAAAGAAAGCATGAAACCCATCAGCAAACCCAAAGCAAAACATGAACAAAAATGTAGCCCAATCAAACAACACAAAAAATCTACAACATTTTATCCAGTTCATTAGACGAGGCCAAATTCTCCTCGATGACCCCCTCATGCATATCCATAACTTCATCTAGCTCCTCAAAAGAGATGGTAGCCCATTTCTTAGTTTTACTCCTCATCCTCAGGCACAGACCCGCATCAACAACCTTTTGTGTAGCAGGAGAAAACCCATCATTCTTATCCAACAAATTTTTAGGAAAAACCTCTTCCAAAGCCATCACAATATCACCCAAATCAACACAAAGAGACCCTTAGCAGTCATCTTCATAGAGTTATTGCTGATATTGACCACTGTATTTAGATCCTAGACATCTTAGAAATTTTATGCTCCATATTATTAAACCTCTCTTCATAGGTCTTCTACACAACCACCTCCAACGAGGTAATCCTCTCCTCATGGGAAGAACCAATGCGATCAGAGTTCACAACCAGCTTATCGAGCATAACATTCATAGATTTTACTTTACCTTTAATAGCCCACTCCTTTTGATTGTTGTGCACCAATGCCACACAAACATCCCACCAGTTCTTAAGCTGCACATTGAGCTCCTTAACCTATGAGAAGAGCCATTCAATAAGAGACAATAGGTTGCGAGTACCATCCTCAACCATCCTGCAAAATATATTCATATTAACCTCATCCCAATTAACAGGGGGAATCTCTTGAGAGCCCAGATTATCAGCTGGAGTCCCCCAAACCTCCTCTTCATCCTTCATAACATCCTCCATAGGGGAATCCTCCACTTTGATAACATCCACCTTGACACGGTTCTTATCAGGAAAGTTCGCAAGATCGGCTAGAATTTCCAAACCGCTCCACCTTCACAACGCTCCCTTTAACCAGCTCCGAACGTGGAGGAGAGCCATGGGTATCTAGAATTGGGTACGTCTCCTTGGAAAACAAAACCTCTGACCCATGCACGATACCCTCCATCGGCTGATCAGCCCTAGAAAAACCTTTAACACCCTCCACGCCATCCTTCAGAATAGGGGAATCCAAAATACCCACATTGCTAGCATCCGGTAATTGATTGAATTTAGAATCAAGAGCTTCCTCTAAAGCCTTCGACTCCTCAACCTTCTTCTTACCATGTTTCTTCTCTTTTTTGAAACTCTTACCCTTCGCACATTTCTTCCCAGACATATTACCAGCTTCTTTCTCCTCAACATCCATTTTGTAACCCTTCGACCACGAATTAGAGGCTTTAGAACCCTCAACAGAGTCATTAATTTCCTTCGACTTCTCCTCAAAGTTAGAATCATCCTCATCATTTCCATCCCACTCCTCCACCAAATCACCAGTCTCATACCCATAATTCTTACTAGCCTTTTTATGGGATTGAGGCTTAGGAGAGGACGAGATTACCTTCAACTTTAAATGTTCAACCATAAAATTCATGAGCCCTTCATGGAGTATGACCTTCTTAGGGTTCGTACAGTGATCTTCAATGCTATGCTCTATAGAAGACAATAGATAAAAGGGAAACGAAACTAGAGAATTATGTCGAAAATGGTTTAGCAACATAAAATGGTAACTATAGATCACAAAGAACCTACCCTCAAGAGGGAAGAAATGCATAATTTCCAATTCAATATCCCTCCACAATGGCTTGAGCAATTTTTGAGAATACCCACCACTCTTGACCAATCTTAATTTCTTCCTTTCATCATGTTTAAAGAAATTAGTTAGGGCTTTCTTAGAAGCTCCTCTGTCATGATAGAATTTTTTACTAGAGATAGGTAGACCAGAAACCTCCACCAAAAATTCCTCATTGATGTTAAATTCCACACCTCTAAAACGTAAAATTCCCCCATTCCATCCCTTAACAAAGACCTTCATCGCCTCAGGGTTCGACCCTTGAAGATTGTGCAAATAAGGGTAGACACCACCCTTCTCCAAGTGATCCCACACAATCCCATTCATTTGAAACTCCTCATAGGATCTCGGCTCCACTTTGGTATGGGCACCACCCATAGCGACAAGAAATGAACAAAAAACCTCCAACACCTTAACCTTCAACACATAAAAGATTATACAAGCATAACACATAGGAATACAAAAATTACCTAGAAAGTGTGTAAGCCTGTTGAAAAAAGTACTGTCACAACTATGCTGCCAAACCATCATAACACAAATTATAAGGAGGTAATTATGAAAAGAACAAGTCCAAATCACGATTTGAAAGAACCAACTCAAAGAAAAATAATCGAGCCAAGCCCCCAACTTCATAAACTTAATGACACAAAATCTGGTCATTATTAGAGATAGTCTTAAGATTAAGAGGTAAGGTTTCAAATACATCCCAATAATTATGAGAAATGACACCCATATTTTCCACCCCATCAGCCAACGAGTTGGCTTCCCTAAAGACATGCAAAATTTTAATCTCCTCAAAAGAATTAATGAGAGACAAAGAGACATTAATAAAATGAGCAATCAACCAGGAAGGGGGATTAGTAAGTTGAAGGAATTTAATAATATTAAGAGAGTCCCCTTCAAGCCACAATTGGGAGACCCAAAATTTTGTAGCCAAAAGAAGACCATGATAGGCCACAACAACGTCTGCAAAGTGGTTAGTCTGGGTTCCCAAAGGGAGCACCACCGTAGAGACAAACGTAAAATTCTCATCTTGTAACACTCCCCCACAACCATCAGGTCCTGAATTCCCTTTAGAAGCTCCATCAAAGTTGAATTTAAACCAACCACAAGAGGGAGCCCACCAACGAACCCCATCTCTAGAAGCTTTTATCTTCTTCACCGGAATGGAAAGGTCACAAGAGATATTCCAATTTTTACTCACCAACACATCATATGGAGAGACAACCACCTTAAGATATCTAGAGGGGAGCTCCATTAGCACATAAATAATTTTTTCCTTAATTGCATCACAAATTTTAAAAGAAAGCCTTGAAGGTGATAGTTCTAGTTGATGGAAAAATCAATTGTTACATTCCTTCCACACACCCCAAGCCAAATGTGGAAGGATGAGATACCACAATAGAGAGAGAGAAAGATTAAGAGTAGGAGCCACCCACTGAAACCATAAGCCGGGAAAAGAGGAAGGAAACACCCAAGAAAGATCCCACCTCTGAAGAATATACACCCAAACCTCCCAAGAGTATTTACAGCTAACCACGAGATGAAAATAGTCCTCCACCGCTTCTTTACAAAGAAAATATTTATTCGGCAATGAGATACCCCTCTTCACAAGTTTATTAAGAGTTAAAATTTTATCTTGATAGAGAAGCCAAAAGAAAATATTGATCTTAGGTAGCACCTTAGCATTCCAAAGTCTGCCCCAATAAGGAGGAGGACCAACAATCTGCATCTAGAGCAAGAAGGTAGAAGAGACATAAAACTTGCCATTAGACATCAACCGCCAAACCTTAGATTCAATAAGAGAATCAAAAAGAATATGAATCTGAGAAAGGAACGACCAGAGAGGTTCCAAGTCCCTATTCACCAAATCAAGCCTAATCCAACTACCATCACAGATATAATCAACAATTATCTCACCCCATTCTTTGATGCAGAAATATTTAAAGGGGGCTGCCCAAGGTTCATCCTTTAGGGGCCATGATTCATCCACAAATCATCCCAAAATAAGATCCTCTTACCATTCCTAAAGACCCAATGTAGAACAACCATCAAGGTAAAACGAGCATGAAGCAAAGAGTTCCAGAGAATAGACCCCTGAGGACGAGAAAAGTTCTCCCTACCTAAATTTATTATAATGTCCACCCCTCTCAAGTACTTTGAAGAGACAATAACGAACCACTCTTTGTCATAATCAAGCACATACCAGAGCTGTTTAGCCATAAGATGCACATTAAAATATTTAAGCTTACGAAAACCTAAGCCACCATAGACTTTCGATCTGCAGACATCCTCCCAAGATAGAAAGTGCAATATTTTCTTCTCCTCCACCCTAGACCACAAATATCTCTTTTGAATGCTTTCAATTTTTTCCCAAAACCTTCTAGGGATATGAAATAAGCTTAAAGCATAAACAGGAAAATTTTGTAAATTTGACTTGATAAGTTGAATTTTACCAACTTGGCTTAGCAAAGAACCCTTCCAACCAGCCAATTTAGGATGAAACCTGTCAATAATACCATTCCAAAAAGAATCGGGGACACCATTAGAACAAAGAGGAAGTCCCACGTAAGTTGAAGGAAGTTCCCCAATGCCACATTCAAGAATACTAGCAATCTTTAATTGACGATGCTCCAGTGTGTTAAGAAAATAAACCGTACTCTTAGGAAAACTCACCTTCTACCTCAAAGCCTCTTCATATTGATGAAGAATGAAACAAATAGATTTAGCTGCAGCCACAGAAGCCTCTGGAAGAATAACCATGTCATCAAAAAACTATTAATGGGAGCAAGAAATATAATTCCAAGATGGAAAGAGACCTTTAAAGGCCCCATTGGACACCGCCTGAACAATATATCTGCCCAAAGATTCCACAATTATAATAAAAATAAAAGGAGAAATAGGATCCCCTTGCCACAACCGACAAGAGCTTCTAAAGAAGGTAGAAGGTGAGTCATTGATAAGAACCGAGAAAGGAGAGGAAATTAATTGCCACACCAACTGCATAACCCGTTTCGAGAAACCAAAAGCCTTGAGAATACTGATAAGGAAGCACCAATTCACCCGATCATAAGCTTTAACCAAATCCAGCTTCAAAATAAGCCCAGGCTTCTTATTCATTTTAAGAGAATGAATATTCTCGTGCACCATAAGAATAGAGTCCAAAATCTGCCTACCTGACACAAAGCCATTCTGATGAGGTGAAATGATCTTAGAAAGCACACATTGCAACCTAGAAGCAAGCACCTTAGAGAAGATTTTATACAAGGAGTTACATAAACTTATAGGTCTGAAATCACCAAAACAGTCAGCCCTAGGTTTTTTCGGGATCAAAACAAGAAACGTCGAATTCAACTCCTTAAGAAGCTACCTACTTCCAAATAAATCTTTAGTGGCATTACAAACATCCTTAGAAATAATATCCCAAAATGTTTGAAATAAAAAAATAGGAAACCCATCAGGTCCCAGAGATTTATTACCTTCAAAAGAAAAGATAACCTTTTTGATCTCCTCATCCGACGGAATACCAGCCAGCATCCTATTTTCCTCCTTAGTGACCAGGCTAGGTATGACATTAAGGAAACCCTGTTGGCAATCAGGATCAATAGGACCATCCTCTGAGAGAAGATCCTCAAAGAAATAATGAGCAATAGATCTGATATCATCATCCTCTTCAAAAGATACATTATTCACAAGAATCTTAGAAATCCTATTAGAAGATTTGTGCTTCATAGGAGTGAGATGGAAAAAATGGGTATTCTTATCCCCACTCCGAATCCAAATAGCTCTCGACCTTTGCTTCAAAAAATCCTCTTCCTTAGCAACAATATTGTGTAACTTAGCCAAAAGAACACTTTCCTCTTGAAGGAGAAAGGAATCAACGCCCAAAGTCTTAATACGATGTTGCACAAAATCCAATTTCTCCTTAAACTCTAACTTCTTCTTGAAAATATTTCCAAAGGACTCCTTATTCCACGCAATCAAGTTTTTCTTAACAAAATAAATATTCTTCGCCATCTTATACATAGCTGAACCATCCACATTCAAGTTCCACTACTCACTGATTTTGGATCACAAATCCGGGTGGCTAGTCCAAATTTTCTAAAACCTAAATGGGAAGGCCTTTTTACAACCAAAGAGATCAACCATGAACAAAATATAAAAGTGATCTGAGCTAAGTCTAGTCAAGGCAAAAAGAGAACAAGAATAAGAATGCAACCAACTAGGAGAAATCAGAGCCCGATCTAACTTAACTTGAATGAGAGCATCACCAACACGCCTATTGGACCAAGTGTAAGATGCTCCACCCAAGTCCAAGTCCATCAATTGATTATCATTAATAAAACTCATGAGATCTTGATGACTGTCATCCGCCACCTAAGAGCCCCCAAACTTATCTGCATCATTGAGAGGAGTATTAAATTCCCCCATCACCAGCCATTTTTGTAACAAAAAATGAGCCTTGAAGGAGTTCAAATGCCCCCAAAAATGCTTACGAGAGATTTTGGAATTCGGAGAATAAATGTTGGACAAAACCCATGAAAACTTATCTCTGGCACAAGAAAAGGATGATGCCACATGATTCTCAAAAGAAAATAGAGCCAAGCTAGCAACCACCTTAGGATTACAAAAAGTAGCCACCCCTCCAGAAGTACCATCAACGTCAAAAGCCTGACACCCACAATCCTTGAAAAGCCTATTCTTAATTCTTTCCACCTTCTCTATAGACATTTTAGTTTCTTGAATCAAAATAATGTTAGGATGATGATCTCTCACAATATTAGCAAGAAGATCCTACTTATGAGGATTATTCAATCCTCTTATATTCCATGAGAGAATCTTCATCAATAATTTTGTGAAGGACCATTCAGGCCCATCTCAAACATAGTAACCTACGAACCATCAATGATTCCATAATTACTTGCCCTCTCCCAAAATTTCTTTAGAGAAGGCCTTCCTCTACCCCTAGGCTCTGAACCACAATCAATCTTAAGGTGGTTCCTAGTAGCCATCCCCTCACAAAGGGGTTCAGTATCTTCTTATTACAAGACTTAAAAATCAGAGTACAAACCTCCTCACTTACAGGAAAGCATAAATGACCCTCAGTGAAAAAAGAGGTGAGCACCAACTCAGTAGAAATAAGCCATTCAACCACGGTTGAACAACCACCATCACTGGATCCACCTTGAGAGCACCCAAAGAATCAACCTTGGAAGATAAAAAAAAATCCTTAGGAACCTTCTTCAGAGGAGTAACCCTCTTTGGCTCAGCCACCACGAGCACCAAAGACTCAAAACTCTCCAACGGAGCCCCACCAAGCACATAGACATTTGGGGCCAAGAACTCACCCTTCTCATAGGATACATCCATTGCAGGGCAGGGATAGACCAAGGCAACAGTTTGATCAAGCACACCAGAAACTCCCAAAGTAGTCTCCACCAAAGTCTCATCAAACTCATCAACATTTGGGGCCTTACACTCACCCTCCTTAGAGGAGACAACTGTCGTAGGGCAAGGACAAACCAAGGCATCAGTCTGATTCATCACACCAGAATCACCAATAGGTGGATCCTTAGACAACACCATATCAATAGACTCAAAATCCACTCTCGAACCAGGGTGATTCCCAACCTCCTTCCAAACTTTAGCCCCCTTTTTAGATCAATCCATAACCTTCTGAGCATGCACTTTAGGCTTTAGAGGACCCTTTTTCACCCAATGACCCACCTTCTTGAAATGGAAACAGGAAAATGGGATAGATTCAAACTCAACAGCCATTTCTTAAATTCCCAGTTTAGAGTTAATCTTGACCACCAAAGGAAGATCCATCGCCTGGTCCAAAGTAACACAAAGACAAGCCAAGCTTGGAAGTTGTAAGATTGTTAAAAAAAAGCAAGCACCCAAATGTAGCAACAATTCATTTAAAGACTTGCTCATCCCAAAATACCAAAAGAAGTCTAGGCAAGCAAACCTACATAGGAGCCGAGTGAAAAGAACAAGAACTCGGTGAAAAATGAGCCTCCTAATTTTTCAACACCAGGGTCGATTTACCAATGGTCCAGGGTCCTCCCACAAGAACCTTCAACAAATATTCATCACATGAAAAAAGAGAATGATAAGAATCCCTTAGAAAGGGCTGCACCCTCCACCTGGCCCTTAAGATGCCATCTATTCTTAGCCAGGTTATGAACTATCTCAATATTAAGCCTAGGCCCAAAAAAATTACCAACAAGGGATTGCTCCATAGAATGAATACCCTTGTCAATAGTACAGTCCAGAACAGAAAAAAAGTAATCACCCTCTGATGGGTTAGCAAAATAATCTACTGAGGGTGAAGAACCCTTCTCCTTAAGCTTAGACCCGAGAATGTTTGACCAAGATTTACCTTCCACCGAGGTGACAACCTGTTGAACAGTATCATTAACCTCGAGAGCCACAAAAAGAGACCCCACTTTATCCAAATGTGTACCATTTGGTCCCAGACCAGTAGAGGAAATAAGGATAGACAAAATGATCGAAGGGAAGGACCCATAAGATGTCCCATCAGCAAGACAACCATCAACCTACCTCCTCATGTCAGCCCGAGCACTGCCATTACCACCAGCACTTGGAGCAAAGTTTCTCGCCTTACCAATATTTGAAAAATCCTTACCTTCCAAAAATGCCATAGCAAACCCACCCGATGACGCACCCATCTTTTAATATAACAGAGGGTTTATAAATACCAGGTATGTGTTTGTTAAATTAATTGCATCGTTAACACCGCCTTTCTTCAATAATTAAATAAATCATTATTTATTTAATTATTGGTCTTTTATCATTCGCTTATAGGCAAATGATAATAATTGTTATTATTTGTCTATTTAATGACCTTTCCCGTTCTTCTATAATTAAATAGCCATCAAAATTATTTAATTAGCTAATGTAATTCCTCTCCCCCATTAAATAATTAACTTAAATTAATTATTTAAAGTCTCATTTCCATTTTCCCCATTTTATTAAATTGATTTCATAAATCATTTTAATTAAATGGCCATTTTCTCCCACTTGTCTTTTCCTCAAAATAAATAATTTGGAAAAAATATTTATGCTCCACTTGCCCAGAGATTCCTTCTCATGGATTAGTTGATTACAATTTTTAAATTCTCCATTTTCTTCCTCCACTATCTCATCTTTGAATCTCAACCGTTGATCAACTTTGGGCTCTTTCTAATCTTGACCATCCATTTTGTAACCTCGACTCTTCTGTGTTGCATGTATTCTTGTCCATCGATCTTGGAATTTTTCTAGAAGCTCGATCTTGACCATCTATTCAAATGGTTGTCTATAAAAGAATCCTTCCTCCTCCATTTTTGATTTAAAAATCACTTATCTCCGACTTTCATGCTCAGTATTTGCACATGTTTGATTCGATCTGAGGGCATATTGCAAAGGTAGATTTAGGAGAGATAAGATAAGTTATTCAACTTCAAATATGGGGAGTTCTTTTACTTGAATGTTTTCATTTTCCTCATGCTTGTTTGTTTTCTCCTATTTATATTGGGTTATTAGCTTAGAAGTGTTGTGGTTGTCACTAGAATCTAGGCTACTTGATTTTTACCCATCTTACACAAAGATATGATTTCATCTAAAAGTTCATTGCACCAATAATTTTGATGAGGTCATAGAAAAAGGGCTTACTATTGAAAAATCTCTTATAACCAAAGGACTTGTCAATATATTCAAAGACAACAAAGACTATATGAGTTACTCAAATAAAAAATCTCATTTCTAGAATAAGAATAAAAATATGGTCAATGACGGTGTTGTTGATGCTAAGATGACTCAACATGCTCAACCAACCTTATGCTTACAAGTTCCACCCATGGTTCAGACCTTGGAAAATGTTCAAGACAATTTACAGAGAGGGCCTCCCAAGAAAAAAACATCCCATGACAAAAATAAAATCCTTTGGGAGAACTCATCAATTTAGTAGTTCAAAAAATAATGCATGAAAATTTAGTCACACTCCCAAAGATCAAAAAGTACGAACCTCAAGTCAAACCCATATATATTGGAATGAAACTGATTCTTATGAATACCATCAATTGAGAGGACACACAAATAAAAAAAATTCAATCTCAAGAACCTCATTCAAGACCTAATTAATAGGGGAGATATTGGTGTTGATAACCAAACCAACACATCAAATAAAGATCATTTAATCTTCAAGGAACACTTGAATAACTATGGGAAAGGAAGTCCACCAACTGGGGTAGTACCTTGAATAATAACACAAGCTATAATGTTGTCCCCCAAAAATACACAATAAACCAAATTCAAGAAGTTGATAATCAAGTATCTACCATTACTATAAAAAATAATTTTCCTGAGTGTGTTGTTACAACTTGTAGAGGTAAGGTTACCCTTCATAGGGCCTTATTCAAAGCCCATACTAAACCAAAATATAACCTTTTGGACCAATTAGGTAAGATATCAACACAAATATTTATCCTAGATATTCTATGTATATCACCAATCTATAAAGAAATCCTAGATAAAGCTATTAGAGAATATTTGGTACTTATGGATCTTAATATCGACCAATTTCAATCCATGGTCAGACATCTTGCCTCTATTCATAATCCCACATTTATTAAAAAAGATATGACATCTCACACATCCACTCATAATTATTCTCCACATCTAGAAATATTTGTGCATAATCACAAGATCAAACAAGTCCTATCAGATGGTGGAGCAAGTTTGAACATTTTCACCTTGAAGCTAGTAAAGATATTAAGATACTTTGAGGGATCCATAGACCCAAAAAAGAAAATAGTCATCAAGGAATATGATGATGTAGAGAGTCCTTTGGAAAAAACCATCACACTTCCTATATGAGTTGGTCTATTCATAAAGGATAAAATATACCAAGTGCTAGATCTTGAGGTCCCATAAAATGTTATTCTTGGTCACCAATGGATACATGCAATGTAATCCATGCCATAAACCATCCACCAATGCTTAAATTTTTATCATAATGGAAATGAGGAAACTATACCAATATATCCCAATCCTTTTTCATATTGTAGTAACCTGAGAGGTCAAACCAAGCAGAAAGTGCCAAAAAATGGTGAAGCCTCCTCCTCCACCTCATACATTGATCCAAATGCATTGAATAAAATTTCCCTCACTCCAATACTATTCCAAGAGTCAAGATTCAAATATAGGATATGAAGTGAGGTGAATATGAAATGACATAGTCCTTTTGTATTGGTCAACTTCCATAATCACCCAAGGCATATGAAAAACTATCTAAATCACAAGAAGTCTCCAACATTACTATCAGATATAATTCAACCACATTTTAAAAATTGGGGAACATGGAAAGGAATATATTGAGGAAGACATATGAAAATGGACCTACAAAGATGAGGAAGATATTACAATACTTCTAGTTAAAAAGTACAAAAAGGTTTTCATATTATGGAACACATAGGGTATGATGGTCATAGTGGACTTGGTTTACAAAAATGAGGGATTATGGATGCTATCTTGGTAACAAGAAAGCCACTTTTTCAAGGATTGGGGTTCAAGCAACATGAAACTATGTCCTTGGATATTGGTTTTATCCTTACTAAGGCAACAAAATCCTCTTCTATGGTTGAAACTTTTATCAAGAACACTATGAACAACTTATTCAAAGAACATTCTATTAATACTTTGTCCTCCATATCCTTTAAAACAACATATTCCAATAACAACAAACTATCACTAGTTTATCCTCAACTCATAGACTAGGACCAACAAGGACCTTTGAGTTTAGATGTCTTCCAAAATAATGAAGATATCACTAAGTTTATGGGATTGCGAGATAAAATACCATTAGGAGATCATAGAGTTGGTTTCCTTAGGGAGCTTGACATTATGGCATACTTTGGAGAGAGTGCCAAGCCTTCTAGTCACAATAATATAACAATCATGACAAGGTCCTTTGATGAAAACCATAATGTAACACTTTTGGATCACAAAATAGTAAAAGTAAAGAATGCATTTGATGGTGAAAACCTTTCTAAGGAATCTAAAGATGGAAGGTTTGATACCTTACCTAAATCAATAAATCAAGAGAGATCCTTGATACTTGTGGAAATATTTGAAGAAATAAACATCGGCACAACAAATAATATCAAGATAACCTACTTTGCAACATCTCTATGCTAGCAAGAAAAGATTAATTTCATACACTTCTTCCAAGAGAGATGGATAAAATTTGCATGGTCCTATGTAGACATGCCAGGGTTAATTTAGAGCTAGTTTTATATTATTGACAATATCCCTAGGGGCAAAGCCAGACAATTAAAAATTATGAAAATGCATCCTAATATTAGAGTACAAGTAAAAGAATAAATCCAAAAGCTATTAGATGTTGGATTCATTAGATCACTTGACTATCTTGAGTAGTGCTTGTTACTAATCCCATTGGGGGCATCAAAATATGTTAAAATTTCAAGGATATTAAAAAAGCTTGTCTAAAAGATAGTTCCCTTTGTTAAACATAGATATGATTGTCGACCTGATAGCATGGCATGGAATGTTGTCTCAAGTGGATTAATTCTCAGGCCATAATCAAATACATATTACTACAAAATACCAACAAAAAACAACTTTTATATGCCCCTAGGGAAATTTCTATTTAAATGGCATGCCCTTCTATCTCAAAAATACCAGAGCTACTTACCAATGAGCCATGACTACTATATTCCATGGCATGATGCATACACACATGAAGGATTATGAGGATGATCTATTGGAAAAATGAATTAATAAAGAAGATCATATGTATATTCTTGCTAAAATAATTGATAGAATAGAGAAATATAATATCAGGCTAATCCAAAAAAGTGTATTTGGTGTCACATCAGGGAAGTTACTGGGATACATAGTTTCTCAAATAGGAATTAAAGTGGATCTAGTAAAATTCAAAGAAATAATAGATATACCTGCACCTGGGAATCTAAAATAGTTATGTAACCTAAAAGGGAAATCACAATCTATTCATTGGTTCATCACACAACTAGTAGAAAAATTCCATCCATTTACATAAAGCAGTTATATTCAAATGGGAAAAGAGTTGTGAACAAGACTTCTAGCAACTCAAATACTACCTTGCTTATCCTCCAATGCTTATGCCACTAACCCTAAGAAAACCTTTATAACTATATATCTCTACCACATCATTAGTGTTGGGATCCCTTTTCACATAACATGTTTCTTTAGGTAAAGAGAAGACCATCTATTATATCAGTCACAAATTATTTGGGCATGCGATCAATTACACTCAAATTGATTGCACATATCTAGAAGTTGTCTTTGCTTCTCAAAAAATTCAACACTACATTCTGAAAAATAAAACTATACTAATAGATAAAATTGATCCCCTCAAATATCTCTTGAGCAAGGTGAAACTCATAGGAAGGTTAGCTAAATGGGTCATGATCCTCGGTGAGTTTGATATCGAATATGTGGATAAGAAAGCAATTGAAGGACAAGTACTTGCAGATCAATTGGTCAATGCCCCCATTAATTGTCGATCACATGTTGGTTAAAAATTTTATAGATAAAGTAATCTTAAATATAACCCCATTCCATTTATGGGGATTGTAATTTGATGGCTCCTATACTCAGTATGGTTCAAGAGTAGGAATACTATTTATTACCCCACAAGGTAACTATATCCTAAAGTCATATCGATTAGCTTTCCCATGTACAAATAATATTGCAAAGTATGAGCTTTAACTTATTGGATTAAGAATGGTAGTACAATTATAGACTCAAGGAAATGCATGTTTATGGAGACTCCTAGTTAGTCATTAGGAAAGTAAATGATGAATACCAAACAAAAGACAAGAAACCCCAATTATATAAGATGGTAGATAACATTAAGAACTATTTCATTCAAATATCCTTTAACAAATCCCTTAGATAAATAGTGGGGAAACTAATACAATGGGGACAATCGATCTCTCTTGGATATGCCACATAATACCCAAACATGTGAGTTCCTAGTGGAACAACTCTTGATTCTTGCTTTCAATTTCTCATATTTTGAACTCATGTGTGAAATTGTTGGTCCCAACTCTACTTGTACCTCCACTTGAACATTCTCCCACATAACTTATCATCAAAATATCATAAAAAATTCATATGATGCTCTTCTTTCTTTGTAATAATCAGTGATACACTTTATCAAAGGAGTTTCAATGGTACTCTCTTAAGGTGTCTTAGCTTAGAAGAAGCCCAAATTTCTTTATGTGAGGTACACAATAGTATCTATGGGGAACATTTTGGTGGTCCTAATCTAGCAAAGAAATACATGAGAATAGACTACTATTGGAGACCTTATTCATGCACCAACACATGGGCTACAAGAAATGACCAAAAATAACCAAATTATCTAATGGTAAAAAATTCATTATCGCCGCTACATAATATTTTATAAACATGGAGACCTTATTCATGCACCAACACATGAGCTACAAGAAATGACTAGAAATAACCAAATTATCTAATGGTAAAAAAATCATTATCACCGCTACATAATATTTTATTAAGTCATTTCGCTTACACTCATAACCAAAAATAAAATAGCTAAGTTCATTCTCAACTATATTATTTTTTGATACAGTGTCCCTTCCACCACTATTACTAAAAATGGCTGACCATTCAAAAACTAGGATGTTTGTGACCTTTTCCAAAAATTTCACATTCAATATTGATTCTACACTTCATGTTACCCTCAAATTAATGACCAAGTTGAGGTGTCGAACAAAACAATCTTAAAAATCCTAAAAAAGATAGTCAATGATACTAGGGCTGCAAATTGTATATCCATATTTTTCCCTCCCTATGGGCATATCAAACTAGTAAATTTATACATCATCATATCATAAACATGCATCATCACACCATAAGCATACATAATAGGGTTATACATACATAATATCATAGAAATCATAATCACTAGTACACAAACAACAATATATGACTAAATAAACTACTAAAAATTGCATATAAATGACTAACTTTAGTCACGTGACTATTAGTGGTTTATTTGTAGTCATTTATAACACCAATAAATTTATGACTAAACAATTTAGTCATTTATTTAGTCATTAATTTGGTCATTGATTTGGTCATTGATTTAGTCATTTATTTAGTCATGGTAGTGATTTATTTAGTCATATATTTAGTTATTAATTTAGTCATTGATTGTTGTTAACTGGTAATTTATTTAGTCATGGTAGTCATTACTTTAGTAATAAATTTAGTCATATATTTAGTCATTAATTTAGTCACTACTTTAGTCATATATTTAGTCATTAATTTAGTCACATATATTTAGTCATATATTTAGTCATTAATTTAATCATTAATTTAGTCATGTATTTAATCATTAATTTACTCATATATTTAGTTATTAAAAATCAAATCTAACTTAATTAATCCTCACAAATTTATGCTTATAAACTTCAAGTATCATAGATATTCAAATGTTGAAAAAACACTATGAAATGAAGACTAAAATGCTTGAACAAATATGATTGATTAAACACAAACACAAAAAATTTACAAATCAAGAGAAGCCACAACACAGTATTTATGAGTGGAGAAAAAACCACTCTAAAAATTTACTTCATTAAGCCTCATTGGAAAATCAAAATCCCATTGGTTGCATTCAATATCTCAGTGACACTATACAACTTATTGACACTATATAAACATAATACTCCTATTTTCATATACTTATACTATTTTCCCCTTCCTTTAAAGCAATCCTTTTGGAAGGGTAGTGACCTCCTATAGGGGCTTGAACCATTTAATCCCCTTGCAAATCCACAACTTTCCCACCGCTATTGGTTTTGGCTCCTCCAAACTCTTCCTCACTGGTATTCACCTTTCACTTCTCCAATTTGGAGTTGCATCCTGGAAATAAGGTTTCAAAATTTGCACATCAAAAACTCAAAAAGTCAAATAATACAGAGGATAAAATTCAAACATTTTCTTTTCCTTTTCCAACTATGGCACTCTAAACTTAGGCGCTAGATATAATGTTTCCTAATTATCTCTTACAATTTTTAAAAAGATACTATTCAATTAGTGATATACAACTGCCTTATTCCTGAACAACTGATCAATAGCTTGATTATTGATTGTAAATTTGTAATTGATACGCTTGAAAGTGTCCTTCTTGCCTATGTGTGAATTGGAGCTTTGGATGAGGATATGAACATCCATCAAAAGCATATTTGGAAGTAGATTTTTATTAGATATTGTATTTGCAAGTTCCACTAATTATAATAAAGATAAATAGTTTTACCTTTCTGCATCAACTAATGCAATTCTGATAACTTTTAGAGGATCAACAATGCTAGTCTTTAATATCATATCAACATACTCACCTGCAAGTTGCAACACAACATTAAACTTATTAATTAGACTAAACATATAAGAAAGAAAAATAAACTTCAAACATTATCAATTTAGTAAAAAAATCATCAATTTCAAAGATCAAAGTAGCCAATGCTTCACTCTCTACATCCTTTGCTACAATCAAAAGAGGCCTTTGTTTCTGTAATAAATTGAACAAGAAATTACATTATTTTTCAAGACTTCTCACTATGTACTTATGAACTCAAGATCATTCAAATTTTCAAACTAATTGACATGACTACCTAATTTATTTCTATCACATACACTTTGGGTATACAAGATCATTGAGAATCCCAATTATTGAACTATGAAATTCAGCAACGCAACAAAATCATATCTTAAGTAAAATGTAAATCAAATCAATATTACATGTCTCAGCTTATCAATTGATTTCAAATTATATATATACCTTTGTCATATAGCTTAAGGACATCTACAATAGATATGCACAAAATGAATTTTGTGGAAAGGCTTTAAAAAATTTCAAGCGAATACAATTCGTAGGTGTAAAGCCAAATTCCACAACCTTTTCCAACATCCTCCCTGCCTATGCCAAAATGGGAGCTTTGAAACAAGATATAAAAATCCATCAATGTATAGACAATACACGACATTATCCCTATAAGAAATGTGGTCTATGGATTGCAATATTGCAGGATATGCACAAAATGGATTTGTTGAAAAGGCTTTAGAAACTTTCAAGCAAATGCAATTGGTAGGTGTAAAGCCAGATTCCACAACCTTTGCCAGCATACTCCCCGCCTGTAATAAAATGGGAGCTTTGGAAAGGGTATGTACATCCATAAAAACATAAAAAAAGGTGGATTTCTGTCATATATTATGGTTGGAAATGCTCTGGCAGATATGCATGAAAAATGTGGAAGCACAGGTAAGGCACGCGAACTGTTTGACATAATGCCTCAAAGAGATGTCATCTCATGAAATGTAATGATTGCAGGTTTTGCAGAAAATTGTTTGTTGAAAAGGCTTTCAAAACTTTCAAACGAATGCAATTGGCAGGTATAAATCCAATTTTTTTGCCAAAGTCCTCCTCGCCTATGCCAAAATGGGAGCTTTGGGATAGGCTGTGAACATGCACCAAAGCATAATGGAAGGGGAATTTTTGTCAAATGTTATAGTTGGATATGCTCTGGTAGACATATATGCAAGATGTGGAATCATAGATAAAACACCTGAATTGTTTGATAGAATGCCTCAAAGAGATGTCATCTCATGTAATGAAATGATTGATTGTAGAATGTGCACAAAATGGATTTTTCAAGGAACCTCTCAAAATATTTGAATTAATGAAGCACATTGGAAAAACTAGAAAAGGCTCAGACTTGGAAAATCAATTTCTAAACATTTATTTAAAAGAAATAAAGCAAGCAACTGAAATTCAATCAAACTACTTAGCATAAGATTTAATATTGAAGATCATAGTTGGATATCTTTGCGTATTCATCATGTTTTCTTATCCATTTGGGATCATTAAATCGATAGTCAAATTATCTATCTATGCTAGAAAATTACTTCCCCCATTTCCAACTAGACAATTTATGCCATTGATTCAAGCACCCCTGAGCAGGCATGTGTGCTCTATGGGACACAAATATTTTAAGCACAACCTACACACAATCAAACCTCTAATTGGAATCTTTTTAAAAATAGATAGGTAAAGCTTATTATTGCCTTGATACAAGCGATTGACAATGATGCACGAGTGTTATCAATTAGAACAATGATCATTATTATGGTCCATCTAATGAAAAAGAATTATTATATAATGCTTTTTATGATGATGTTATTGGTGATTGAAGAGAGTGGTTGAAGGAAGTTTCTAGTTTAATTTGGCACAGAGAAAAAATAAAGAAAGTTGTCTGATTTTTTATCCATGTAGGTAAGCAGGCGTTAGAAGTGGAACTAGACCCTTTTCTTGTTGGTCTCTGATGGCGATTAATAGTACTCATAGCTTGAAAAACCTATTAGAACCAAGGACATGTGTTGAGTTTGTGATGGACTATGACACTTTCAATAATGACTATAATTTAAACAAGGAGGAGATCTGAAAAAATATAGCCTCCAAATATTTGTGTTCCATAATGTCATGAAACTAGTTAAGCAATCCAATCAATTCATCTCCAATCTTTCTAGTTTGTTTTTTGAATGCCAACAAAGTTATGCATGACATTCTCTCTTGTCTTTATTTTCCTATGGCATTTGTCCTTATTAGTATCCTAGAAGATTTCTTTCATTCCTTTATTTTTTCTTTCTAGGCCCCAAAGTGAGATTTTCCTATGGAACATAAAGGATCCTCTTTTCTAGACATGTTCCAATTAATTGTCATAAATTTTAGGTGGATTGCAAGAATCCATGGGGAGATTATATTTGAGGATGTACTAACAAAGACAAAAAAAATTCCCATGGATTTATGCACATTAAGTCCTATATCATTTTAATGACACAAAGGAGAGAGATAGAGGAGGGGGGGAGACAGAGATAGAGTCCATATGCACACAACACAATATAATTGTAGAAAAATTGGTGTAGACCTATATGTATACCTGTGCATTAAGTACATACCTTGTTAATTTATTGAAGCTAGGAAAAACAGAGTTGAAAATACCAATAAGAAACAGTGAACACATATAAATGCATTTAAGAAAATGATCAAATTCAACTTAATTTAAATAAACCTATGTCAACAACAAAAGCTATCCAAAATTAATGAATTCACAATAGGTTTGTCAAACATTTTCTTGAAAATAATTATAGAATAAGTATGCCATCACATCGGCATTGTATGTTAAAAACTTATCCTCTATTATATGCATAAGTACACCCACTTACGAGATGTTTTCCATGTATGAATCAAAGGATATTTTTTAAGGCTAACTGAAGACCCAAAATATCCAAGCCAAGAATTTAGAGCCCTTGAATCAAAACCATTTGGCAAAGGATTCATGTATGCTTATTTTAATTCAGTGGTTTAAAATGGATGCCAAGTAATCTAAGATGAAACAATTTCTTTATCCATATCATATGATTCAGAAGGTAGATAGAGGGTATTGTATGCAACGCACAGTGGTTTTCTTCACTCAACATCTAATAAAAATATATAAAAAATTGCATGCATATATTTGGGGTTTCAAATCTATGTAGACATAATTCATGGTATCATTTAAACCAAAGTAAAAATGATTGTATCTTTTCGAAGCAAGATGCGATAAAAACTGTATGGTTTTCAATTTCCAAAACTTACATACCTTGTCGACAACACCAGAATCAAGCAGCCAATTGGTGGAAATATGTAACTCTTTGTATCGTGCAATGGCCACATCTCCTACATAAAGAAGTGTGTAAACACTTTGCTCGAATCTGCAATGAAAAATAAATAAGACTCAGGTAATGACTGAAAATTTTGTGAATTCTTAAGTAATGATCTATATACCATTTCCATTGGTTGCAGGAAAAAATAGTATTCTCACTACAAAGACTTGTTTCTAACTTTTCCTATTAAATTAAAATTGGAATTATTTCTTTGAGGCTTCAGATATTTTATCAGTCATAAAATAACTACAACATGCAAACTTAATTTTCGAGTAGAGAGTACATATTTTTCAAAGCAACATCACATGAAAGTTTTGGATCATCAAAAAAATGAAGTAGGGGAGAGGATCCGGTAGTTGAACACCTTAAATTCACACTTCTAATTATCCTACGTGGAAATTTCAAATCACTCCCAATTTTTTACAGCAGCTTACTTGGCAAGTCCCCTGCTTTTGACTAAGGTTTCAACATGCTTTTTGTCAAGGTGTCCAAAAAGGCCCAAAAAAAAAGTGAGACCTATACTTGTGCATTCACAACATGTTTTATTGAGTGCTGATGTGGAATCACATGATTGGTTGCTTTTTAGATCAAAGGAATACATTTTGTTTAATTATGGGTAGTCATCATCAACACTAACAACTTTAAAGTCACAACTATTGGTCCAATATTGATAAAAATATTGGGCATTATATAAAAAACTACTATCACAACTATTGAAACATGCTTATTGGGTCCTCTCCCCTAGATTTTGTTTCTAGCTTCTTTAAATCCTAGTACTCAAATTTGCTTCCCTCAAGACATCAACTTTAATCTCAGGCTAGTCAAAATGTTTCAGAACTACATGTTCATCAACCTAAGACAAATTTAAACAAACTTGTAAGAAATGAACATGTAATGAAATCTCTAACATGACCACACTGACAACCATATTATCTATGGATGTATGATATAAGAATATTTTCTTGTATGTATATTATCTTCCTAATATCATATTTGTTTCAATAACTAACTCTTTAAAAGAGCATTTTAAAAAATCCAATGAAGGCACAAAACTCTATAAAATACTCTTGAGTTGCTGCAAAAGGGAAATAGATTGCTAAGAGACATAGTATTTCCACAGTCCATGATAGTGATTAAGTATGTTTCTTGATTTAGCTTATTAATAGTTTTTAGATCAAAAGGGGAAAAACAATTATAGATCACTCCATGATCCATCGTCAAGCAATTTTTTTTTTTTGGTTAGGTTCTAGAACTTACTTCTGAAAAAGAGAAGAGGAAAGAAAGATGAAACACTAAACAATTTTTTTTTCAAAATTTAACATGATATAAATATTGATACTTAAAAAAATACATGTATGCAAAATGTGAAAGCATACACAAGGCACGTGAAGTGTTTGATAGAATGCCTAAAAGAGATGTCATCTCATGGAATACAATGATTGTAGGATATGCACAAAATGGATTTTTTGAAAAGGCTTTAAAATATATCAAGAAAATGCAGTTGGCAGGTGTAACGCCAAATTCCACAACCTTTGCCAGCATCCTCCCCATCTGTGCCAAAATCAAAGATTTGGAACAGGGTATGGACATCCATCAAAGCATAAAGGATAGAGAAATTTTGTTAGATGTTGTAGTGACAACAACCCTTGTAGACATGTATGAAAAATGTGGAAACATAGACAAGGCATGCAAACTGTTTCACATACCTCAAAGAAATGTGGTCCCATGGACTGCAATGATTTCAAGATACAAACAAATTGATCTTTTTGAAAAGGCTTTAGAAAATTTCAATCAAATGCAATTGGCAGGTGTAAAGCCAGACTCCACAACCTTTGCCAGTATCATACCCGCCTATGCCAAATTGGGAGCCTTGGAAGAGGGTATAGACATCCATCAAAGCATAAAGGATAGAGAAATTTTGGCAGATATTGTAGTTGCAATTGCTCTTGTAGACATGTATGCTAAATGTGGGATCATAGACAAGGAACTTGAAGTGTTTGACAAAATGCCTCGAAGAAATTTGGTCTCATGGACTGTAATAATTGCAGGATATACACAAATTAGATCCGTTAAAAAGGCTTTAGAAACTTTCAAGCAAATGCAATTTGCAGGTTTAAAGCCAAACTCCGCAACCTTTTCTAGCATCCTCTTTGCCTGTTCCAAAATGGAAGCTTTGGAACAGGGTATGGACATCCATAAAAGCATAATAGAAGGGGGATTTTCATTTGATATTATAGTTGGAAATTCTTTGGTTGACATGTATGCAAAATGTGGAAGCATAGAGAAAGAACATGAAGTTTTTGACAGAATGCCTCAAAGAGATGTCATCTTTTGGACTGCAATTATTATTGGATATGCACAAAATGGATTTGTTGAAAATGCTTTGGAAAATTTCAAGCAAAAATGAAATTGGCAAGTATAAAGTCAAATTCCAAAACCTTTGCCAACATCTTTCCTGCCTGTGCCAAAATGGGGGCTTTGGAACAGGGTATGAACATCCATCAAAGCATAAATAATAGAGGAATTTTGTCAGATGTTGTAGTTGTAACTGCCCTAGTAGACATGTATGCAAAATGTGGAAGCATAGACAAGGCATGTGAACTATTTGACATAATGCCTGAAAGAGATGTCATCTCATGGAATATGATGATTGGGGGATATGCACAAAATGGATTTGCTGAAAAGGCTTTAGAAAATTTCAAGAAAATGCAATTAGTAGGTGTGAAGCCAAATTCCACAACCTATGCCAATATCCTCCCTACCTGTGCAAAAATGGGAGCTTTGGAGTAGGGTATGATGGTTGGAAATGCTCTGTTAGACATGTATGCAAAATGTGGAAACGTACACAAGGCACATTAACTCTTTGATGGAATGCCTCAAAGAGATGTCATCTCATGGAATGCAATAATTGTAGGATATGCACAAAATGGATTTTTCAAGGATGCTCTCAAAATATTTGAATTAATGAAGCACTCTGAAACATATCCTAACATTGTAAGCTTTGTGGTGTAGGAGCACCTAGTTTCACTAGTTGCCTCTCATAGGCAAATTTTTCAAAATTGAGTGTTTATTTGTAAATTCATGTAAAAGGTCATATGAAGACCTATTTAATTTTATTTAAGGTCCCAAGTAGATCACTAGGGGGTTGGTGAAGTTAAATTTGTAAAAAAAAATGTCGATGAGTTGTCAAAAATGCAAATTATGCAAGAGTGTAAAAGTGTGCAAAAAGACAAAATACAAAGGAATGTGAAGAGTCACCTCGTTGGGAAGGTAGTTAGGTAGTTGAAGTTGAAGGGGAATTCATTCCTTATGATGCAAACATATTTATAAAGCCTTTGTAAGGCGAGCAAAGGAGGATTGGATGTATTCTTGAAGAGTCATATTGAATAAAGTTCCCTGTTTTCTCTAATTTATGTGTTTTCCTTATTATTGTTCACCTTTTTATAGGCTTGTACATCATTTTTGTCTTAGAACCTCTGTGATTTTTAATAACCTATGGAAATAGCATCCATATGAATTCAATTGTGATTGATTTGATAGTTTAAAGTTTCTATTTGACTGCATTTTTGTAGTTCAGTTTGTAAACCCGGTTAAGGGTTTTGAGAGTCTTTTAGGGTAGAACTCACCATCCCATAAAATTTAGGGCTAGATATTGGTGGGATGGATTAGTTAGGATGTTGATAGATTTTTTTTTAATGTTTTGTGTATGTAGGGAAGGCAAGGATACAAAGTAAAGTTGCTGCTCCAAGGAAATTTCCGAGTTTTCTATGTAAAGGAGGTGCCTATAGGTCTGAATTTGAAGAGACACCTTTGTTGGAAGCTTGGTGATGAATCTCAGAGCATGGGAAGACTTATTCAAACATTTTTCAAGTGGTGGAAAGGTGGTATAACGTTTGGAAGGTGGATTTCTTGAAAATCCCTATTTTGCTTGTGTTAAGATGGCTTGAAGAGAGGGTTTTGATGTTTGATGCTTTATTGTTCTTTCCAATCCCTAAAAGTCAGTGAAATGAAAGTTTAGTGGCTAGTTTTAATGTTTTCCAAAGTCATATAGTATTTTGGAGATGATTCAATGGAATGTGTTATGCAATTTAGGGCTAATTGGGGCTCTTTGACAATGTACAGACTGATTTTTCTGGTAATTGTTTCAAAGTAATTGTATTTGATTTTGTGATATGAATTGGGTTGTTTCAGTAAAAACATGATGATTATGAGGTTCTTGAAAGCCTGGTAATAGTCTAAAAGTAAGAATACATGGATGGTTGTTATTTTTCCTTGGGAATCAAGTTGATAAGAATGGTAGTTTGGGTGAATGGTGTAAATATGGATTGATTCACAATTACTAATAGAGTTATTGATTTGGTTTAGTCATTTTCAATGAAGGATATGATGTATTAGAATATTATAATGGTGTAAAATGCTGATTTGGTGATTGTGATGGTTGGTAGCCTTAAAGATGGCAAGTAAATGGACAGATTCAGGTGGAATGAAGTGATTTGTTGATGAAAGATAAAGGAATTTTGTTGCTTGTTTAATTTGATCTTCTCCAAATTGGTTTGGGTCATGGGTACCCCTAAATTGTGTAGATGCTCTTCATCACTTTGTTTGTATTCTTTGTGCATACAACCATGGAGGTTTAGTGGATGAGGGTTGTACATACTTCAATCACATGAGTAAGAAGTATTGCATTACACCTACAGTTGATCATTATGTGTGCATGGTTGACCTTCTTGCCCATGTTAGCTATCTCAAGGACACTCTAAACTATATCATTAAGATGCCAATTAAACCTGTGGTGGTTGTGTTGATGTTTTTTGTTGTAGTGATTTCATTCTTCCCTAATGTCAAGCATGGGTGGTTTTTCTATAAAACAAAATATATATCAAATCGAATACTAGATAAAGAGAATTCAAGTTTAATGCAAATCATCCCATGGAGTTATTTTGTTAGATCTTATCCAGGAGAAGAGAATTGATGAAACTGCCCAGGAGAAAGAGGAACTGACTTCAGAAATAGTATAAGGGTTAATATAGGGAGATAAGTCCTGATTTAGAGGGTAGAAGAATTCATGAAGAGTTGCTTAGTTGAATGAGTTGTTGGAAGAGTTAAACTCCCTAGAAACTACAAGAATGGGAAGACATTAAATATGCCTTTATTAACATAAGAAAATGAGACTTACTAAAAAAATTTACCATCAAATGAGTTATCTCAACAACAATAAGGGTGGGCATTGAGCATGCCAACTCAACCCCTTTTGAGTTTGAGCTAGTAGACCTCACCACCTAATTGAACAAAATTAGGAAGACTTCAATTTTACTATTAATTGAAGCCTTTGGTAAGATGTCAACATATAGAATCACGTGGAATCAAAATGAATATAGATAAATTCCAAATTGAAAGTGATTCTATGTTAGTAATTAAGTATTTTCTAAAACTACAACAACATAGCCCTCCCTATATAGATTAGTGGATGCAACCAATGTTATCAAAATTCAATATATTCCTAGAAAGGCCAATAATTTAGTGGACCACTTATCAAATGAATCTATTCACTCAAAAGACCAATAAGGTGGGGGTAGTTAGTTCCATTTTTAGTAATGTGGTAAGAGTCATACAGGTAATGCTATGTTAGGCTGGGGAACTCTTCTTGGAGGTTCTAAATGATTAGCCTCTTTTTTATAAGACTGTGTTGGTAGTGCTACCTGGATCATAGTTGTTTGGTGGGATTCCAAACCTAGACAATGAGGTGCAGTTGTGGAAATCTCATAGAGAGAAGCTACAAGCTACCATGATGACTTTTTCGAGTGAACTTATATCATAGTCTTGCTTAGTGTGGCTTAAGACATGTGCATATGATATTATCTTTGCATATAGGCTTGTGGGAAAGTATTTGCTTGATCTTGTGAAAAGTGGCAAGGAACTTGTAGAGAATGAGACATTGATAAGAGAAACATTGGATAGTCTGGATGCATTTGAAGGGAGCTTGGAATGGCTAAAAATGGTTTTTGGTTCAAATGTTGAGTTTCCATGGCAATGCATGTGTGAGATTGATTTAACGCACTCAAAGAGTTTGTGGGATGAACTTTTTGAAAGCTTGTTCTTTAGTAGGATGATTTTTTTTTAATTGATGGATTTGTAGATATGCGTGAGAGAGTTAAGGTTGGTAAATGCCTTGAAGCCATAGTTAGATCTCTAGCAAGTTACAAATATGTTGAAACCCATTTGCACAAATTAACTACTAGTGAGGGTTGGCTTGTCAAGAGAGGGGACCTAAAAAGTGTCAATTTACCATATATGAGGGGTCCAAGAATATTCTGGAAGACCTCCTAAGTTTTCTTCTTGCACATAAATATCCTTCAAGGATAAATGATTTAGCACCTTATTTGCAAGAGCAATGCTTCCATTTTATCTCAACATTGATTGTTGAGATTGAAGAACATCTTGCACATCTTTCATAAGCTCTCTATCAAGAAATGAAAAATGAGGAGATGCTAGAGAAAATGAACAAGGAGACACTAGAATCGACAGTTATAGTGGAAAGGGATATTTTTTTATGAAGGATTTTAGTTGCTCTCAGTTTTCATTCAACTTCCCTTCCACTAGTTCTTGGCTCATCTCAGCTCTGGTTTGTCGAGAAAAAAGCTTTA